>VYZU01032645.1:4684-17729 GCA_013401355.1 Ceyx cyanopectus | reverse complement strand
GGGGCCCAGAAATGGACACAGTAATCCAGATACGGCCTTACCAGGGCAGACTAGAGGGGCAGGAGAGCCTCTCTCCACCTACCAGCCGCACCTCTTTTAATCCACCCCAGAATGGCACTGACCCTCTTGGCCACAAGAGCACACTGCTGGCTAGATAATGTATTTTTTTAAAAAACTCTGGTAACATACAGTAGAAATTAGTCAGAAAAAAAGTCAACTATGATACAAGATTAATGAAACAAGATTAATGTGGATAACATGTAACACTTGAATACATCGCACCATATGCATACAGTTTGCTCCTATAACCTACAAATGCCAAAAAATGTATCAATTTCCCAGGTTATACATTATCTAGTAAGAGTACTGAATGATTAAGTTTAAATTTTTTGTCTCCTACTATGTAGTAAAACTTAATTCTTGTAAAGTAAGCAATGATTTTGCTGATTTCTGAACGATATACTAATAGCACTTACTACCACACCTATCATAAAAACAGGAGAAATACATATCTCATTTTTTTCTTATATGACTTACGAAGCCATTTGCCTCAGTATAATTAACAATTAAAATTGTAAATTATACTTAAAGTTGTTCGCACCTACAGGCATTCCCTTTCCCGAATGTGTCACGTCTTTTGTAGTTGTGCATAAATTTAATTTATAACCCACTTCTTTACCTTTCTCAAGGCACTAAGTCTGTGTCACCAACAGTCTACCAAGCAAGAGGTTTTTGAAAAGTGCATCAGTGTAAATTATGCTTAAAGAAAATAATTCTGAGTATAGTATTATTAGTAAGCATTTCCATTAGATAATCTGTTGTTACAGTGATCTCCTGCATTTCCCCTTTATCTGAAAAATGGAATTTCTAATCCTTATGTCTATCACATATAGAACAGCATTAGGAGTTCTTACTGAATCAACCTGTACATTAGAATAAGAANAACCCCTGTTTAACAGGCAAATCAACAATACAAACCTGTATAAAGTTAACAGCCGAAACATAAACTTTTCCAAATCAGAAAATGTGGTGAATTCTGGTAAAAGCAATAACTACAGTGTTCTAACGTAATATAAAAACCTGCCCCCAGTAAAGTCAAAGGAGTGAAGACTTGTTTCTACCTGGAAAGTATCTCAAGAGACTAGACTGCCAGCACCTCACTATCTCATTATGAGTCACCATCAGCTGCCACAAGCTGTCAGATGGGAAAGACTTGCTGCACCATGTAGGCTATTAATCTGTGATTTTTCCCATGCCTAATTTCAGAGGCCAAAGTTAACTGTTCTCCCTATTATCTCTAACATCACATACACTTCCAGAGGTCTAAGCAGTTGCTGAAGCTTATACTGATCATCTTGCACACCAGTACTGAGACCTAACTCCCTGCTAGGCAGCTGAGGCTCACCAAAGACCTACTGCATGACAACAGGAACACTTAGGCTATGCTGGAGCCCAGCTCAGCATCCCCAGTGCCACATAGCTCTGGGATTTCTTGCTATCCAAGCAAGGGCTGCAAACAATATCAAGGCATCACAGCAGAACATGTAGGCTGTTGATCATTAAATAATGAATATTAATTGGGCTGCTGAGGCCTCTCTAGTACTCAGTGTCATCTTGATTTCAACTTCATATAACCATTCTCATCTCAAGTATTACTTGCATCCCTCACCTTAAAGGGTGCATCCCACTGTTTTACTAACGCTGCCTTAGAGAAATTCATTATGGTACACTGATCTCAGAGGCAATGAAAAAAATAACACCTTTGTGCATGTTGTAGAGTTTCTGCTTTAGCCCCACAAAAACAGGTGCTATGAAGAAAAAAAAAACCAAAAAACAGCAAACAAACAAAATATGAAAAAACCCAGCAGAAACTGCAAACAGAATAGAAAAATAACTATCATTTAAACACTCTGTTTAAATAAATCTTGGAAGAAGTGAAGTTTCTAGTTCATACAATAGAGTCGAGCATTAACCACCAGAGATCTATATCACTGCTCTAGATCCTGGGTTGTAGAGCGAAGCAGATTTCTCCCATCTACCTTCTGATTACTCTGCTGTCTCAAAAGTAGGCATTTTTATTCATCATGACAATACAAAATTCCAAAAAGTAATTTACACTATCATTCACATGGCTATGTAATTCAAAATTCAAACATGCAAATTAACATGCAGGTAATCAATATAAATAGAGTTTGAATACATGCTAGACTTATATTTTTATAAAGTCTCAAATTCATTTGTCATGTTCTAGCTCTTCTGGTTTGGGTTTGTTTGGTTTGTTTTTTTTCATGGAGAACAGGAACTGCTTAAATTAATTCCTGACCCACACACTTAACAATATAGTAGTTTATCTTTTCATAGACACCAACTAGGTACATAAGGTACTAATGAAAAACATCAGTCAAATTTTTTCATCCCTTATGTATCTTCCTAACATTAAACTTCAATGGGTGGGACTTGGGCTACTGCTACTCCACGAGCATTAAAGATATTTTGCACAACTAAGTAAATTCTTCAAAGTACCCACCTCCTATCCTCTAACACACAGCATATGGCACCACGCTTTTGGCAGGGTACAGCTCTAAAATTAGGATTTCATAACTGTATTAAAATGGTAACTTTTACATCAGCCTCTAAGCACCAATGAGGTTTTATAATATTTTTTTGTTCAGAAAATAGAATCTTATAATTCATTCCTTCATACAGACATTAGCTAAGATGTCATTAGGTAAACTTTCAGTCATAACCCAATGTTCATCAGCTTTATTATAAAAAACAAAGGAATACTCTTTTATTTCTCATTATTTGATTTCCAAAAACATTGCTTTCTTCCATCTTCTTCCATATGAACATCAACCAAAAACTGATTCAGGTTAAATTAATGGATGACTACTGATTTTCAGATGTATAGAATGTTCCAGACTCTTCTCATGTAAAACCAAATCTTTTGGCTTTTATTCTTTTGGGAGTATCCTTTGAATACCATGATACAAATGTTTCTAGCTTGCTTACAGTAGTGAACAATAGATACTGGAAGGGAAGCACACTTCAAGTTTATTAAGTTTATGCCTGAGAAGACAGACTTGCTTTGCAGCTCAGAAAAGACTACACACACCTCCCTCCACACCTCAGACTGCTGTTTATTGCACTGTTGCTCCTAGACTACCAGCTCTTACCTCCAAATTCCTCCTCTGGTTGGTTGACACAACCAAAGACTGCCTGAAACAGTGCAGTCTTTTAAACAGACGCTATGAAAAACTCACTGCAGAATTAAGACTTTTTTGTTATATCTTCCATAATTCCACATTGTGTTACCAGCTGCCATGAAGGCTCCAGGAATTATGGAAAAGAAATAAGAGCAGTATGAAGAATAAAGACACTATGAAGTTAAAAAACTTAATGAATTTCTGTCAACAGAGGAATACTTACAGAAGTCCATCGTTCTATAGCGATCTCTAGAGACAGATGGACTTGGATGTATAATCTATATCACACTGAAAATATTCACTACCATTCTCTTTGGAATCAGTATTCAAGTGAAAGAGAAACAGATCACTGGATATGATCACTGGCAGATCATCGGAATGGGTTACCCAGAGAGGTGGTGGAGACCCCATCCCTGGAGAATTCAAGGCCAGGCTTGACCAGGTTCTGAGCAGCCTGACCTAGTTAGAGATGTCCCTGCTTATTGCAGGGGGGTTGGACTAGATGACCTTTGGGAGGTCCCTTCTAACCAAATACATTCTATGATTCTCTGATTCTAAATGTTAAGCTTTTTTTTTTTTTTTTTATGTATTCTTAGTATCTCTTTGACTTCTCTCATAAATTACAAGGAATTTTTAAAGTAGGATCACAAGAGTTCTTCCCATACACCAAAACCAATATATGGTAATTATTTTACTTCCTCCATGTCCAGCACAACCACTATTAGACATGAAATGCAGAAAGAAACCAAACATATAAGCAAAGAGAAAAAGAATCAGCAGGCAAAAATTTGAGGGATGAATAAACAAACCATTACCACAGTCTGCATTATAGCACTGCTTAACTCAATGTGACTCAAAGTATCTGCTACTTAAAAATAAGGTAATACACATTTTGTCATTTTAGTGAGAGATGTTTTAAAATTAATAATCTTAGAAACATTAAGATCGTTATTTTATTCAGAGACAGCATCTGGTGGCAGTTGCAGTTAAATCACTCCAGTTACTTTCTGTGATAATCCACATCAAGAAATTTAACACATGGGTACATACTATACATATATATATAAAAAAACCATGTTTACTTACCTTCCAAGCTTTCTTGTTCATCTGGAGTATAAGTGTCCATCTGACTCTGCTCTCTCAAGAAATGGATGACTGCATAAACCAAGCGTTTGACTGATGACATTTTGAAATTGATGAGGTTCTCCTAGGTCTCAAAAACAGCAGGATCTCTTACTTCAGAAAAATTAATTCCTAGAGTATTCCACACTCCCACTGATCTCACTAAGAAGTACACACAACACACAAAAAGTTAACCTTCACCAGAAAGCCCAATAAAGCAAAGCCTTGAAACAAGTGGTAAAATCGTATGGATGAGGGAGAATTGGAGTAATCTAGTCTGTCACCAAGAGGTTTCCTCGGATTCACCCTTGGAGGGTTCACCAAGGCTAAAATAATCTAGCAACTTATTTTTTATTTTAATGTTTGTATAGCTTGCATTTTATTTCTATGACATAAGCACTTGGAAACAGGAGGGCAGGCTGAAGTCAAAATCACATAAAAAGCCACACTGATAAATATCACATAAAGAATTAGTTTTATTAAAGGTATTGTATTCCTTGCCATTGTGCTGCTGAGCTGTTTATATTCACTTCGGACAGAAGAACTGGAACACTGTGACCTCAGTGCACACTTGTGATTAGCGACTCTATCGTCTCAGCCTGACGTGCGTCCAGCATCAGCTGGGCGTTACATAACTTTGAGGAAAATTTTACTTCCAACTTTCCAAGTTATTTTTCCTTAAGCCCTATCGATTTAGAAGGGCACAACCTCACCTGCCTCGCTCGGGGAAGAAGGTTTAAAAAAAGAGAGCGTTTAACGAACGGCAAGATCAGGGCCAAACATCACACTATCACTCTCTACAACGCTCGAGCAAAGCGACGAACAGCCAAACCCATGCAGATGCGGCCGCCACCAGCAACTAACCAGAGGGGCGGCTGCCGGGGAAGGACAGCGCAAGGAAGGTCCGACAAAACCCGGGGACCCTCCGGCTGGGAGGCGCCCCCGCTGACACCGCCAAAAGCTTGCCTTCTTTGTCCTCCCGCCCACGGCCCGCTCTCGCGGCAGGCCCGGAGGTCAGGTGTGCCCCGCACAAGCGGGGGCCGCCCACCCCCTCGGCCCCTCCCGCCGCTTCGGGCCCACCGAAAACGGGTGAGGGGCCGCCCCACCCCACGATCCCGCAGCGCTGGGGACGGAGCTCCGATAAGGCGGCGCGCGGCCTCCCGGCCCCCGCACGGCGCCTTGGACATCGCCCTTACCGTGCGCCACGCGCCCAGCCCCGCGGCGAAAGCCGTCGCCGTCCGCGCCTCCGCAGGGGTGCGAGAAAGAAAGGGGCGCGCGCGCGTGCCGCCGCGGTTGCCGGAAGAGAGCGAAAGGGGGGAGGCGTGTGCGGTGGCCGCTCGCTCGGTAGCGGCGGGAGGGGCGTGTGAGGAGGAGGCGGCGGCGGAAGCGGATGCTCGGCGGCGCGGGGCTGAGAGTGTGCCGGCAAGAGGCAGGGGGGCGGGCCGGCAGCGGGAGCGAAGCCAGCCCTTCTTCTTCTTCTTCCTCCTCCTCCTCCTCCTCCAACCCCGCCTTTCCTCGCGCCGCCCTCCCTATGCTGGCCCTGTGCGCGGCTCGCAGGTAGGCACAGAGAGGAATATAGTGCCGCGGACACCGGGGACGGAGGGGCACATTGCGGGCAGCCGCCGGCGTGGCCGGCCGCCCTTACTGCAAAGCCGTGAGAGCCCCGAGCCGACGGCGGCTGACGGGGAAGGTCGTCGACCCTCGGGGAGCCGGGCCTGGGCTGTGACTGGGCGCCCCACCGTGGCGCTGGGGTCTCGCAGACCTCCGTGCGGCCTGGCCCAAGGGAGAGCTGCTGGGCAGCTCTGAGGAGAGGAAGGAGCGCTGGCCGGCGGGGTGGGGCGGCCCATGGGCAGCAGGTGTGCGGGGCGTGCTCCCAGGGGCCTGACAGACGATAGGTCACAAACTTAACAGCCTAGGGGGTTTATTGCTTCTGCTCCTGGCGTGTTTCCCGCCCTCCGCCTTCCCTGAAATAACCTCCGTTTTGTACAACTTTCGGGTGGGCAGGGTATGTGAGGCGGTGTTTTCGCCTTTTAATTCCTGCACCGAGTATCGGACATGCCGCAGGAGAAGCGTTCAGTAAAACAATGGAGGACTAAGGCTATAGCAATGGGGTTTGTTCAGCAAGGTGTATGTGAAGCGAGATGGAGCACCGTGTTTTTAATAGCTTTCTAAAAAGGCGTGTCACTACCTTACATGAACGAAAGGTGAGGCGGGTTCAAACATATTACTGAAGAGTTTTTAAATACGGGATCGTTTTTTCTATAATGAATACTAATGCTAAGCGGACCCAGAAAAGCAATGTGGAAGAAGGCTTGTAGGCAGTTCTAGATGGACTGGACAAATGAGCATCGTTGAAGAAACTGAAAAGGCAGATGAATATAAAAGCAAAGCACCAGAAAGGTGGAAGTAATAGGTCACAACCACATTGTGGTAATGCAAAGGGAGCTGATTTTGAGTGTAAAATGGAAAGGATGGGTTACCCCTTGTGGACTTCTGAGAAATGACAGTTGTGTTCTTAGTGCATGAAATGTAACATTTTTGTCCTACTTCACAGCCTTTGTTCGGGTCAAAGTAAGGTTGTAGGGTACTAGCAGTTAGAAAATAAGATTTAGAAACTGTTCTTTTCATAAGTCCCTGCTGTTGTAAATTAATCGACCAATTTAGCTTTCTCAAAGTGTACAGTTATTTTCCTAATATACATTTAGATTCTCTTTGTATAGTAATTTTCACTATTCTCCACATTGTGTTGACTGTCCTTGTTTACCAGGACAGATTTTGAAAGGAAAGCTCTAACTTTCTTTATAATTTACATTTGGAAACTAAAGATACCTCCTCCTTAAGTAATAACAAAGTAACGGGCATCAATCAAAATAGGGTTTTTTTCAATCACTTGTTGTAAGTACAGTGAAAAATGATCACAGCACTTTATTTTTTTTTTTCCAGTCATCATTGGAGTGTGCCCAAATAGTAAAGAGGGTGGTCTTGAATGACTGGATGTGATCTCTAACTTTCAGATGGTAATTAGTCAGTCACAGAAACATTAAATAGCAAGGATTTGCAGCTAATATTTTTTCAAAGGCATCTTAAGATAAAACTGACAGTTCTTATCAAGATTCAAGTATCATGCATTGTGTTGAATAAAAATACATTAAATTTAATAATACATTAAATAAAAATACATTACATACATTTTTGCTTAAAAGAGGCAGCTTTCTGGGAGAGGCTATTTCCAACTTGGTGCATTTTCTGTTGGAATCCAAAAGATTCAAAGGTTAATACTTAGCTTGCCTTTTTCCATGCATTTTATTGAACTAAAAAGTAGATCAATTAAGTGCAGTGATCTGATTACTTTTTGAGGATATTGCTAGAAGTGGAAGAAAAAACCCAGACTTAATATAAACAGACACATTGATTCAAAACAGTGACCTAAAATAACTCTCTAGGATTCCTGAATTCTGGAGTCTTTGAAAATTTTCAGATTTTTTTTTTTCATAGGACAATATATGTACACAGACTCTGGAAAAAAAAAATAGTTTATTTTTAAGATACTATTTTAGATTTCCATCACTGGAAAGAAACTCTGAACACTGGCTTTTCTCATGATGCTGAAATAAACTGGGTCTGGAGAAAGAGGTAGGAGGAGGAGTGGCACTGGAAGACAAACAGGGAGAACTTTTATAGTCTCTTTTTTATTTCATGCTTATCACCACAGTGTGTGTGTATTCTTTCATTAATCTTGCATTTCATCAGGTCTAACACCTCAGCAACAGCAAAGTCCAGGCAGGACACTTGGAACATTTTTCCCTTTCCCTGTGCTTCATGGACTATGCAACCTTCTCTGTACTGCAGGAGAAATTTTTTTCCTGCTGTCAAATGCAGCAGCTGCTGCCTTTCTAACTGCACCTCCAGAGGAACAACTTGTCTTTTAGAGTTTGCAGAACAAAAAATGTTCACTGGACTGGTTTAGACAAAGGTAACAGGCTCAGAAGCATTTCCTGGAGTGAATTTGACCAATGGAGCACCAGTTGGACCACATTACAGTAATGCGATTGTCTTTTTAGGACATACCTGTTCTATCAGCCCCTCTATAAAGGAAAAAAATGCCTGGCTTGGAAAGATTTATTTTAAATGGTTTGGGTTAGTTTAAAAGTCTGTCTTTTCTTCTATGGGAGCCAAGATCAGGTACCTCAGAAAGTGTGTAAGATAGGATGAACATTCAGTACTATATTTTCAGAACAGTCTAGGAACTGGGGGCTTTCCAAAAGTTGTGTAATATGATCATGTACAAAATAATTGTCCAGTAATACCTTTTTACTGTTTAACTGTTTCCTAAAACTGTGCTTGATCTCTTCCTGAGTTATGTCTGACATGATGGGGGAAAAATTGACCCCTGTTCCTTCTCTCCATCCTCTTCATGATTGTATATATCTTGAACATACTTCCTCTGTTGTCCTGTTTGGGCTTTTTTTCCTAATCTGAGGAATCCCAGTCTGGTTAGTTGGTCTTTGAATGGAGTCCACTACTTACTGCAGCAGATTGTTACTAACTCGTGATTATTTGGTAGGACGGGAAATAGTTCTGGCAGGTGGGAGAACAGAAGACGACAGTTTGTAACTGTTGAAAGGATCAGAACTGCATGGAGTACATATATGTACTTCATGTTATTACAGAGTGGTATAACAAATCTCTTGTGTTTTCTTCTCTGTTCCCCATCATTAAATCCTATTCTTCTTTTCAGCTGCTTCTTGGATGATGTTTTTGTTAAATTGATGTGACTCCAGAATGATTAGATCTGCTTACAGCTCTCTTCACTGTATATGTGAAGTCAGAAGTATGTGTCACTTCACATTTATTAAGACTAAAATTCCTTTTGATAGTGGTTTTAAAATTTTCTTTGTTTACTTGTTTTCTTTGTGACATTGCTTCACACCTTTCTATGTCACTAATTTTTGTCTCATTAATCTGACTTTTTTCTAGATAAGGTATAAATGTTTGAAAGAATACAGAAGCTAGTATGGAAACCTGCAGTGCTCCTGGTCCCTGGTTCAATTCAGAAAAATGAGCAGCCATTTCTGTTTCTTTCCTAGCTTTTAAAGATTTATCCTTAAGAGGATCTCCCTCCTCAGAGCACCATGGTTTCTTTAGGACCGTTTGGTCAAAAGTCTTTGGAAATGAAATGGATTATATTAAATGTTCCTTGTCTATTGTAACTCAAAAAAAATTTAAAGTTATTTTGAGTCAAGATTTCCCTCCATAGAGGAGAATTTTCCAGTATGTGTTATATGTATTTAGATTATTGAAGGCAAGATGAAAATGGGGGAATTATGCTTGTCTCTGAGCAAAACACAAGGGCATGCATTCATCATATAATCTCTAAGAGAGTTTTGTCTTTAACAGAGATACTTTCCATTTCTACTAGAGAGCATTAAACGAGTGAAGCTCTTGGTCATACTTACCATGCTGGAACAATCTTTCATGTAGTCTGGAACCAGCTGGGGAAATTGTTATTAAATAACTTTGCATTCAAAAACCGGAGCAGAAAGCAGACTTCATTTGCTTGCTCAATTTATGTTGTTGAGTAGGCACACTGTAGCACACACAGAGTCTGGGATTCTGCGAGCATTGAAAACAATGTTATAGCTTGGCATACTATAACAAAACAGTGACTTAAATTAGTGCAAGTAATTGAGATCAGGTCATCTGACAAAATGCATAGTTTTCCAGCTAACCAGTTATGGCAAAGAACGTTTCTCATTGCTTTGACTGAGACTTGAGATCAATGGGAAATCAAAGGGTATTTCCATGTTACAGGTGGAACTGATTAACTGTGGAAGTAAAAAAAAGTATTCTGTGTTTACAAACCCTCCTCAGTTTTCTCTGTCCTGCAGCACCTCTTCTTTTTCAGTTGGAGACAACAAGCTTTTATCCATGCATTAGCTGATTGCATTCAAGTACTGAACTATCCTGGCAGTGCTGTTTGCATGAGCTTTACCTGCTATTTATCATTGGCAACATAGACATATGTTAAACACTTATGCAGCAGCACCAGAGCTAACTGTAGGGCCTTAAAAGCAATGGTTTTTTACCACTATCCCTCCATGGTTCACTTGTGTTATGGATCTTTGACATGGTTTGTTTTAGCAGCAGTTAATAGAATGAGATAAATCCGAAGTTGACTTTAGCAGCACTTAATGATAAAACAACTTAACTATTAAAAAGTGATTAAGTAAATAAAACAGTGACTTAATTAAATATTCAAGAATTACAAGATTCACACTAAATTACTACAAGGTGTATTAAATTGAAGTATTTACATATGTATGAATATAAAACATACAGGCACACAGACAGAAATACTTGTATCCATTGAAATATATAGATCCCCATACTCGTAAAAGTAAATGCACACAAACAAACACCTAGGTAGGTGGGGTAGAAGAAACTAGCCTATAGTTACAATTTTCCCCTTCAGGTCTAAAGTAAGTATAATGGATTCTCAACAGGTGGGAGTCAAGACTTGTAGATTGTCTCTCCCATTCCTTGTGTTGACTTTACCAGCCCAAGAGGTGTTGCAGCTCAAGGGAGATGCAGGTTACAGTCCACTTCAATCTGTGAATGCTCAGAGGGTCTCACTTAGGGTTGCTATTTATAGGAGACAAGATAATCTGCTTTTGTAAGGCACTTTTCCATTTTGGCCTAACTTGGGTGATTTAATATTATGCTTTGCACATGCCCAGATCTTGCTAAATTTTAAGGTTCTAGTACCCCACATTGGGCCATGACCCAAGTACAGGCATATCAGGCTTCCAGAGGGTCAATTGGTGGTTATTACTCTTCCCAAGTGATAGGGAGGGGATTAGGAGTTGGGTGCATTGAGGGGGCACGTCAACGCTCTCATTCACTGCTTATGGTTTGTCAGGAGATATTTGCTATTGTTATCCCCAAAGAGTAGAGGAAGCAGGAGCCAGGTATGTTAAGCGGGTGCCTTTCACAATCTGTATTTGACCTTCTAGCAGGTTGTTGTGCCACACAGGGAGGAGGAGTTTCACACTTTACTGTGTGGCCCATAAATGGGGGGAAATCATACCACCACAACCTGATGGTAGAACCAACCAATAACATAACCCTAATGAGCACCTCTGGCATCAAATTCACTTACTGTCTGCATGAGTGTTGAAAAGTCTCTCAATTTCTTAAAGTCCTAGAAGCTGGTTGTGCTGTGATGGTGTTTGCTGTGACACAATGAGTTCTGTTCACATCAATGGATTTGAAGCCTGTTTAGTAGTCCTAGTAATTTTGGGTTTGGAGTATTTTTTTTAGAACCATGGATAATAAAATTTCAGAGATTAGACACTGCAGAAACAAAACCCTGACACTTCTATGTGCTCCATTCTAGACTACTGTTGAAACAAGTCCAGAGGAAGGCCCCAAAGATGATCCAGGGACTGGAGCACCTCTGCTGTGAGGATAGACTGAGGTAGCTGGGATTGTTCAGTGTAGAGAAGGATACTGAAAGGACCTTATAATTGCCTTTCAATATCTGAAGGGAACCTACAGGAAGGCTGGAGAGGACTGTTCATAAGAGTGTCCAGAAATAGGACAATGGGAAATGGTTTTAAACTGAAGAAGAATAGATTTACACTGGATTTTAGGAATAATTTCTTCAGTACAAGGGTGGTGAGACTGGAATAGATTGCCCAGACTGGTTGTGAATACTCTTTCCCTGGAGGTGTTCATGAACAGGCTGGATGAGGCCTTGAGGAACCTGGTCTATTCGAGAGGCTTCCTGCCTCTGGTGGGGAGGTTGGATTAGATGATCTCTAAGGTCCCTTCCAGCCTAAGCCATTCTGTGATTTTGTGAAGTAACCTCCTCTTAAAGTCAGAGTAGTTTCCAAATTTCTTCTCTTTAAAGACTTTTGGAGTGTCTGCAGGAAAGGGAGAGGATATAACTAAGTTGTAACATGTTATTCACATGTGAGCTCCTGCTTTGAGTTGTGGATATTCTGTTAGCTGCCAGAGTGCCTTTTTCAGTTACTTCACTGTTGATGTTAATTCTATCAGATAAACTAGTAAACATTTGTTGATAGGTAGTAACATTGTAAAAGCAGTGCTGAGGGTAATGTATTTATCAGTAAAGATTTTTAAATGTTTGTATAACTTACAGCTTTTTTGAATCACTCATTGATATGAAGAGCTAGAAGTGTATTTATTAATGGAGTATTGTCCTGGTTTGGGTGAAAACCAAGCAAATTCTGTTCAGTGATTTTACTTTTCAGCTCAGATTTCTAACTAACTGCACTTTCTAGAGTTAGTAGTATTGTTTTGCAGACAGTGTCTGCTTCTAGCAGTGATAACACCTCATGTTTACAGTTACTGCCAGGGATGGAATGCAAAACCAAGGCCATTGCTGGAGTTTGTGTGTTGCACTGGGGGGTGCAGAAAGTGAAAGACAACACCTGCGGGGAGGAGCGGACAGGACAGGTGACCCCAAACTGACCAACGAGGTATTCCATCCCATACACGTCATATCCAGTATATAAGCTCGGGGGTCCGGAAGTTTGGCCCTTCTTTTGGATTGCCTTCTTCGGATTGCCCTCTTTTTGGCCCTTTTTGCCCTTATTGCCCTTCGCTCGCCCTTTTGGTCCCTTCTTCGCCCTGTTCCGGCCCTTCTCGTCCCTCTTTGCTTCCGGTCTACCCCTTTGGCTTTGGCTCTTGTC
>VYZU01032644.1:10745-23359 GCA_013401355.1 Ceyx cyanopectus | reverse complement strand
GGACACCAAGATTTCTTAAAAATCAAGAACAAGTCAGAGAGCTCCTCAGATTGCTCCTGCATGGGAAATACTAACTTGATCTTTTTAAAAGCATCTAATGCTTGAATTAACATTTTAGTTGTCATCAGACAAGGAAGCAAATCATCACCCTCAGGACACACTATCTCTGTTTTTGAAAGCGAGAACAGAAATGCCTCTGAACATTTTAATATTTCTCCTTAGCTGTGGAATATTCATTACATTGGTGCTTCATTATAGCACAGCTAGGATTTCCTCCACACTAACATCACTTTACACATCCAAGTCCTTCTGTGTTCATACCCTTCCCAGCCTCAAATTCTTCCTTGGTCTCCTTCCCTCCCCTACCCCAGGATTTGTAATTGCATCCTTCACACTACCCCAGAGCCAGATGTAATTTCAGCAAAGCTGATGCTTTTCTTGATCACAAAAAAAAGCCCACATCGCACTGGATATTATGGCCACCAGCTCACAGTCATTCATACTGTGCTATCTGTGGGTGAATTAGGAGGTAACATTTTCTTTAAATTTGGGAAAGCAGATGGACAAATAAATATTCCCAATGAAAGCATCAACATTTCAGCACAGAACCAGCATTGCAAAGTGCTTAACTTAATGCTGCATTTTCTTCTCCTGAGACCACTCTGGTTGCTTGCTTGCTTTTTGAAAACACAAAAGCAGGACAACAGCTATTCCAGGGCAGACATGTATTCCCCTCAACGAGCTCCAAGGTAATAAACCTCAGATTGGGGTTATTACTCCTGGGATAAACAAATTATGAGTAATCAAAGTTCTCCTTCACAGGGGAGAGTGAATAAACAAAAATTGCCTGCTCGCTCTGTGTTCCAATATAAGAATTAGAGTCGTAGGAGACAGGTTCAAAACAGGGAAAAAAGGAAGTTTGGCCTTCCAAGCAGAGAACAGGAAACCTGTGAAACTCCTTGGACATCGTCGGATGCAAAACATTTCCATGAGTTCAAAGGAAGGACAAAGGTTACACTGGGGGTTATTGCATAGAACCCCCACAACTGGTCCCAGAAATCTGAAGTTGAAGATAGCTAGCAGCTGCAAGGCTGTTAGAATACAGCTGCCCTGCTCTTCCTCCTTCACTCAACCTGCTGCTCTGTCAAACATGTGGGAGACAGAGATGGGAAATGAACAGATTCATGGTCTGAGCAGGGTGATCATTCTTACAGAAAATTAAATCAATTCACATCCAACCAACAACCCTGAAAACTCCTTTTCTTCTCTGGAGACACTGACCTTGTTTGCCTCAGGGATATCACAACTAGTATGTGCTCTCTTGAGATGCAAGGCAGAAACACACAAAGGAAATGGGTGGACAGAGAGCTACAACGTCACAAGCAGTAAGCCCAAGAACCATTTGCCTCCCTTAGTCCTGTACTTCAGCTGGACAGTAGCTGCTGAAGAAGCTGGTTGCTAGAGAATATTTTTTTATATATATGTTTTTGTTTTGTTTTTTTAAGAGAGGAAACAATCTTACCAGTATCATGGCAACATGGGAAAACCGCTCATATGTCTGACAAATATATGCCAGCCCTGTATCATCCAGAAGGATTTTCTGAAGAATAAATGTAGCAACCTAGAAAGGAGAAAAAGCAAAGAGTGTAAGTAATCTACCTGCCCTAAAAAGGGATGGCTATTGTCCTGTGTTCTTTTCAAGGCAGTCTCAGGGCTGAAAGGCCTTTCAGCAGCCAGCAAATGCTTTATGGGGTGAAAGTTTAAAGCCAAAAGAAAATGCAGATCACTACACAATGTTTGGCACCTCGGGCTAAAGAAAAGATCTGGACACAAAGCAGTGTGTACAAGGTGACTGGATGCAGGTTGTGTAAGGCAGCAACTACTGCTGTGATGCTCAGAACAGCCTCAAGATTACAGCCACACTACTCTGGTCACAGAACAAGAAGCAGAACAACCTGTCCCTTGGCCCTGCCATCTAGACAGCACCTGATTTCAGTTTTCATCTTGAGCATTACTGATTCATAATGAGACACATGGCTTTCTGGAAGCAGCTCAGCCAGCTACATCAGGAGGCTTCACCAGAGAATCATACAGACCTGTGGCCAGCCTACATGGGTCATCAGATCAGTCTGACCACAGATCTGAGCCCAGGGGGAAAGAGGCCTCTGATCAGAAGAGACAAGAAACTGGTTCAGTGTTTTTGGTTGGTTTGTTTTTTGAGGAGGTAAGAACTCCACCCAGAGGGACCCCAGCATTTGCAACAGGACACAGGCCAAGTCTGAATTTTACTGGCTGCCTGGGCAGTAAGAGATAAACAAGCCCTAATTAAGACAAAAAGAATAGGTACCGTTTTGGAGAGTTCACTGCCAGACTCCATAATGCGTAAGCACAGGGGGATAATTTCTGTTGTCAGTAAGAAATTTATCACTTCTTGCTCATCAGTTTTCACCAAGGCCCCTTGAAAGAAAAACAAAAACCAAAATCAATTAATGATAAATTGTTTCCAAAAAATGTCACCTTTCAGAAAGAGCCTGTGCTGCATCCTCCCCAGGAATCATTAATTCTGAATGTCAGGCAGAGAAACTGTCATCCTAAATATTCTGCAGCACATGGCTGGAGAAGAAATCATTCTGGCAGCATAAAAATAAACTGGGATTGGGGGTTCTTTGTTTTTCAGAAAAGGGATGCATTCTTGGCTCTCCCCCAGCAGTAACACAAACACAAGAGGATTGTGCCATCCACAGTAACCTCTGGGAAAGAGAATAAGACCCTCTTACTTTATGTCTTGAGAGATAAATGTTTAGGGCAGAAAGAAAAAAAATTTTAAAAAAATAATAAACCAAAAGAAACCAACAGAATAGGGGGAAGACAAGAAAAATACATCCAAGCCAAGCAATGATGAAAAGCCAGAGAAATCCCAGTCTGCAACCACCGATCCCAGTGGCTAGCTGGCTGGGCTGAGGGTTAAGGCACAGTAAGTGCACTCACAGGAAACATTTTTGGCAATGCATCCAGACTTCGGTGTTTTGGTATTACTGAAAAGCCCAGTTCCTACACAATAAGAGCTTGCAACCACAACTGATGGAAAAGGAGCAGCTCCTCCTGTTAATACTACAGGACTCATACCCCACCCAACCCCAAAAAAAAACAAAAAAACATGTGTTTTGGTCATGCAGGTGTCTCTAACCACAGCATGAACCTGCATCCACCTTGATAAGAAACCAGCACTGGTCTGTCTGCTCACCAATCACTCCGAGGCTCGTGAGCCGCAGGTACTCAAACGGACGGGTCTTGCTCACTGTGTGCAAGAAGGGATAGAGGAAGAGAGGAATGTGAGCTGCCAGGAATGCTGACCTGTAGGAAGGGAGAACACTCCATGTGAGACAAGGAAAACAAGGTGAGCACACAACACAGCATTACCATGCTGGGCCACAGACTATTCCTGACCAGCACCATTGCTGCTGCTCCTCAAGAGAGGGCAACAAGCTTGTTCTCTGTGGGAAAGGTATGAAGTAAATTCTGCACTGGGTGCAGCACAAAACCTAACACCTAAACTGTCAGTTACCTTCCTGACTGCTTCCAGCTGACCAGGAACAGAGCACATCCTGCTGTTTTTATTACCTCTTCCTGCCAACAAGGCCCTCTGCTTCGCACCTTCACTGCTGCATTTCATCTGGCAGACTCCCATGGGCAGACAGTCAGCCACAAAAGCCTCTGCATGATAGAAATCCAGACTGGCTGATCTCTGGGCACTACCACAGTCCAAATGTGCATAGCCACCTTTCTGAAGGAGTCCTCACACTGCCTTCTGACAATGGTGAAAAGTAGACTGCAGGGAGAAACCTGGAGCTTGTTCTGCTAGCAGAAACTCTCTTCAACAGTCATCCAACATTCTTCCTGTTTTCAGTTTTCAAACTTTAAAAGTAAAGGTGTGTGGTGTTAAACTACCCTGCTTCTTTGGATATCATCTCCCAGGAGGTTGCCATTTAACACATGCAGCTATGCAGCACTTTCTTCTCAGCAGGAACAGAAGTATAAGATCAGGGATCTCAGGGTAGATTTCTTCTGATTTTTATCTACTGATTTTGGCTGAACCAACATCATCTTTTCTCCTGCTGATGTGGGCTGGACACAGATTGAGAAAACCTGAATCTGGCACAGGCCAAGCACTTCAGGCATGGCTCTGCTTCCTCACCACACACAGTGTCTGGGAAGGGCAGTACTGCTCTTTCCATCATTTGGACAGCTGGTCTAAATAACTGTAAGCTCATTAAAACAAGGATCCTGCACGCAGCTCCCGGCACAAAGGCACCCTTATCTCTGGCTGAGCTCCCAGTAACTGCCACAACCCAACCTTTTGGGAATCTACAATATCTCAGGATGATCCATGGAATGCAATGCATTTAGGACCACCGTAAAACTGTCATCCTGGTAATCTGTGCAAACAAGTGTAAGCAGGAGGCAACTGCCCATCTTCCAGCTCCACACTCTGTTCTGCTTCTTTGGGTTAAAAAGAATGGAGTTTATTGTCTTTCAGAGTCAGAGAGGCTGAGCTGTCAACATCAATACCTCAGATAACTCAGGCACTTGGAAATGCTTTACCTGGTTTCAGGATGAGATGCAACACACTGTAGCAGAGCTAAAGCATTGCAGACTCTGTTGGACTGATGGGCTGTCAAAGTTGGAGGGTTGATGGATGGATAAATATTTACAATTTCNAATCATTAATTCTGAATGTCAGGCAGAGAAACTGTCATCCTAAATATTCTGCAGCACATGGCTGGAGAAGAAATCATTCTGGCAGCATAAAAATAAACTGGGATTGGGGGTTCTTTGTTTTTCAGAAAAGGGATGCATTCTTGGCTCTCCCCCAGCAGTAACACAAACACAAGAGGATTGTGCCATCCACAGTAACCTCTGGGAAAGAGAATAAGACCCTCTTACTTTATGTCTTGAGAGATAAATGTTTAGGGCAGAAAGAAAAAAAATTTTAAAAAAATAATAAACCAAAAGAAACCAACAGAATAGGGGGAAGACAAGAAAAATACATCCAAGCCAAGCAATGATGAAAAGCCAGAGAAATCCCAGTCTGCAACCACCGATCCCAGTGGCTAGCTGGCTGGGCTGAGGGTTAAGGCACAGTAAGTGCACTCACAGGAAACATTTTTGGCAATGCATCCAGACTTCGGTGTTTTGGTATTACTGAAAAGCCCAGTTCCTACACAATAAGAGCTTGCAACCACAACTGATGGAAAAGGAGCAGCTCCTCCTGTTAATACTACAGGACTCATACCCCACCCAACCCCAAAAAAAAACAAAAAAACATGTGTTTTGGTCATGCAGGTGTCTCTAACCACAGCATGAACCTGCANGAAGAGAACAGCCACATCACCAACACCACTGGTCCCACACTGATTTTAGCCAGTGCTCAGATATCCCATTTGATTTGCCACCATTTCATTGCTAATGTTGTTTTGCCAAGAACTGAATGATGTATAAAATTCAGATTAAAACTACTTGGCAATGCCACTGCCTGGAGAAACAAACACCACCCTTATCCCAGGCTCATGGATTTGAGATCAGGTCACAGAAAAGAATGACTAATTCTCCTCCTAACATTTAATCAGCATCCTTGGAAGGGATAATTACTAATTACTGAGCCACTGAAGCAGCACAATGACAGAGGGCAAGAGAGTGAGTGTCTTACGTGGCTTGGAAGGTGGCTGTAGCCACCATGCACACCAGCATGATGTAGAAGATTGGGTAGTCCAGCTGTAAGTTTCCCTGTATGGAGACAACAATCATGCCAGCCACAGCCTTCACTGTCACAACTGTCATGGAACCTGTGGAGAGACACCTGGCTGAAGCACCAACAGGAACACCCCAGGCCACAGACACCACCCACTGCTGCAAGAACTGGGGCCTCTGTTTGCCAAGGGGGACAAAGTGCCTGTTCCAGCACCAGCTCTGCCACTTTGATTCCCAAAGCTTCACCAGAGAGGAACCTGTACTAAATCCCTCTGCTTTTCTGGGTCATGCTTCCCTTGTCTACAGGCCTGGGAGTTTTCAAGTGTTTAGACAGTGTCATGGAACAAGGAGGATAGAAATTCTCATTTCTGATGCCATGGTGGCTTGGATCACAAAGCTGAAGAAGGAAATTTTCAAAACAAAGAGTCCAAAAGCCCATTGCCCTTCCACTTCTTGATGGGCAATTCAGAATTGGGATAGCTGCTTTGTCTGTAATTCATGCAGCCTGGGAGACTTCAGTTACTGAAATCCAGACTCAAACAAAGAATTAAAACAGAAAAAAGAAGAGACACTGCAGTAATTGTAGGTGCATAAATAACAAACGTGGAGGACTGTGACACAGATTCAGCAGCACATCAGACTGCACCACTGCACTGCTATTATCCACCCTCATTAAAGTTTAATTGATCACAGCTTCTTAAAAAAAAGATTCACGTGGGAAAAGGTACCAGTGAAGTCCTGGCTTTCCCAAAGTCACTGCAGGGTCACTTGACCCCATGGCCAGAGGCTCTCCCAGTTTAAATGGGGACATACTGGCATTTATCAGCTCTTTAGCCACACAGCAAATCTTCCCAGAGCCAGGGTGATTTTTTGTAGCTCAAACCCTTTCATCCACTGAACAGGTAGGAAATTGTGCCAGGCTTTGCACACACAGATTAAAGTGAAGAACACTCATAAATAACTTTACACTTTCTGCATTGGGCAGATTGTTGGCCTCTGGGGGAAATAAGCCTTAATTGTCCAAAGTTCATTTGCAAAGATCCTAAACATCAGAGAGATATTGGCTCCATCTAATCTGTGGTAAGGTGTCTGGGAGTAGATTGGTGCATTTTATAGTTGGAGGGTTGATGGAATAATTCCCTGTTCCCACAGATACTGCAGTTTACTGCACTTTATTGTTAAAGGAGAAAAACATCAGACAGCTGCACCCAGCAAAAGCACTTTCCCAGCAAGGAACTACAGTGACAGCAGATGAGTATGCAACTCTGCTTTCACTAGGCATCATTTTGAAGTTACATGGCAGCCATCATATTGCCCAGGTTTGTTGAGAGCTGGGTCAGAGTTGGGTCAGAGTCAATTTGATGAGGAGTAACAGGAAATAATTCAAAGCTTAATTTCAGTAAAAAGGGGAAATCTGATTTCCTGGCTCTTTCCCAGCAAAGGGGCTGTTTTGTTTTGGACTTCCAGATCAAAGAGGAGTGTTGTTCCTAGAGACAGAGCACACCCACTCTATTCATACTGTAGCTGCTGGTACTCAGTTCAGGGGAAGCAGCTGAGTGTGAGAAAACCAAGTCAGAAAACTGCCTCCTTCCAACTACACCTCCCTTCTAATTTCCTTCACTTGTTTCAGGGCCATTCTGAGAATAGTTTTGACATTGCCAATCCTGCCCTCTTTCCTTTCCTTCTTGGGAAGAAATTACTAGATTCAGCTCTGAGACACAGCCAGTCATAAGCTGTAGTTTGTCCAGAAATATGCTTGAGCCACTTGGTTTCACATAAAATGCAGGTATGTTCCTTTGCCAGGATCTCTGGGAGGGTTGGCATCCCCATGCTGCCCTTCCAGCAGGCTCCCTGCAAACCTGACCAGGAAGGGCTCAGGCTCACGCAAAACAAATCAGAGCAGAGCCTTGAGGAGTAAGACTATTGTGGCTCTGCTATAACACCATGAAAATATAACACCATGAAAATAAGCAGAACGTGATCCACTGGGAGCTCATACACCCAGGAATTCGCCTGTTCCCTTTCCCAGCTACACAAGGCATCCAATTAGCAATCTTAGAGTCCCTGCCCACATCACCTCTCTAGTGATGATGAGCAGCTTCTCCCATTTGTCCCCAGGCCACACGATCGAGAGAGGAACCCAGCAGGGCCTCCTCAGATCTGCGCCATGTAGGCCCGGGCTGGAATAAAGATGCTGCCAGTCATGCCCACCTGAAGCAGCGCTGCGATGGTGCCAAAGGAGTGCCACAGCATGGGGGCGAGGTCGGGCACAGATTCACGTTTCTTGCTCAGCTCCAGCAGCGCGTTCTCCCGTGTCTCGGGGCTCGACAGCTCATTGATCCACTGGTAGATCTTCTCCCGGTCAACCTGAGCCAGCGCCGTTGGCACAGGCTGGGAGAGAGGCAGGAAAACTTCGGTTCAAGCATTTCAGTCGTCACCCAAACCCTTCCCACAGCCTGGCAGATAAGCAAGAAACTCCTGATGGGGAGAGAGGCACTAAAGCTGCATTAAGATACTCTGGAAACTAATCCCCTCCTTAGACTAGTCTTATTATTTCACCCATATGAAACACAAAGGATTTCTTTTCTGGCCTGAGTTGTTGGGATAGTCTGTCTTAATCTGCTAGTCAAGTTGTACCTTCATTCTGCAACACAGGAGAGCCATGCTGCTGCCTGTGTGTGACAGCAGACCTGCTGGAGGTCACACAGACTTTAGCCAGCTTTCCCTCACTCCACCTGCACTTGGCACACATTCATTTCATGCTTTGAGTGCAGGCTGACACAAATTCAACAAAAGGCAGATGGTATTTTTGTTTTCTCTCCAAAATCATCCAAGACATTGGAACCTGTCAATGGGATTCACCAAACATACACAAACAAAATAACCACACAAAAACTAGAAAAATTCTCACTACTCCAACATCAGCATGACACTGTCCACAGTCAATAACACCTGCAGTTAGACATGTCTTGTATTCATCCCATGTGTCTCCTTCACATTTGTAGAGCTAAAACAGAGTTTTCGAGACTCTAATTCTGCACAAAAATTTCTGTTCAAAGTAAACACAGAGAAGGGCAGATGTGTATTCGGTCAAGGCACATTTTCTACTACTTGGAAGAAACACAGGATTTCTCTTCTGCCTTTCTGGGAACATCAGGGATAGAACAGCACCAAGGCCAACAAGTTTTCAAGTCAATAAGGGACGGCTGAGAAAGAAGAGAAACGAGGACTGTGGAATTGTAGCTTGGTTTCCATGGAAAGGGCAAGACACATGTCTGTCAATTAAAGTGTGTCTCATGCCTCTACAGGCACAACAAGCACTCCAGGTGCAAATACTCAGGTTCCTACTCAGTTTACTGATTGGAGCTCACAACTGTGAGCAGGACAAACATCAGCATTAAAACCTCCTGTGCCAGCACTTCCCAAAGCCAGTTCAGAAAATATTACACCCCAGTGCTGCAGTGTTTGCTACTCCAGTGCAGCACAGCCCTGGTCATGAGCTGCTGTTCCCAGCTCAGCATCCCCACCAGCATGGCAGGCACAGCTGGGAGTAGGGAACGGGCTGCACTGCAGTTTGTTACACACAGGCTGAACGTCTTGGTGATGGTGGCACAGCAGATGCCAGTGCTGTTTGTGAGGTGCTGGAGAAAATAAAAACCTGTTCAGTAATTTAAAGTGGCTGGAAGCAAAATTGAAACCATATGCCAGAGGCAGGCTCCCATAACTGCAGGAGGGATGGAGACTTTTGGCAAACACTTCCAGAGCTTTCTCTCCCTACTGGTTGTGGTGTCTCCTTCTCTGGAGACATTCAAATCCCACCTGGATGTGTTCCTGTGTGACCTGGTCCCTTCCAACCACTACCATCTTGTGAGTCTGTTGCTGCAAAGGTTCCCCTCCTCTGTTCACCCACACGTTATCTCCAAAGTCAGGTGCAAAGAGATGCTTCCCCAGCAGTGGGATTTCTCTCCCCCCAGCGGGATTTCTCTCCCCCCAGCCAGTTCCATCATATTATTTAAGTGCCTTCATAGAAGCCAATGTGCCATTTACAGTCCCCTTACTCTAGGGCTCAAATACCTTTTTAGCTGTCCATCTTTCCTCCTACCTTCTTTTTTATTCTAATCCACTCAATTTTACTTGTTGTTTTGTTCATTTTTATTTTTTTTCCAGAACCTCACACGAAATTAATAATCCTTACAAATATATTGTGCTTTTACAGCTGGAGTGCAATTCCAATGGCAACTACTACACAGGAGTGCAGAAAGAGAGGGAGAATGAACAGAGCTCGTTTGTTTTTATTTGGGATGGTAGTGACAAGCAGCGGAGCAATAATGTTGTTGTAATTGTGTTATCTAAAGCTTCCATCTATTTTTCTAGACCCACTGAAAGTTTCAGTTCCTGTAAGCTTAAATACATCGACCCTTTAAAAGCACAATCATGTGCTTGTGATCCCCAGAGAACACTAAGTAGATTTTCCACACAATTAAGTTTATGATGTCCAACATCTCTCTTAGTCAGAATCAACTGCTTTTCACAGGCTTTACAGTTGCTCCTCTGATTTTAGTTTGAATTGAAAGACTTCTTTTTTCTTTTTTCCCTTCCTGGTTTCCTACTTTATTGTTGTTACCCCTTCTCCCTCTAAAACCTAAAATTCAGGGGAACCCTGAAGGCTACACACAGACCCTGCAAGCTCTGGGACAGAATCCTGAACAGGCAGATTTTCTTTTGCACACATGACAAGCAAAAGTTACTAAGAGCATCTCAACACAGCACAAAATAGCTACCTTTGCATCATGAAGGATCTTGTAATGCCTTCCTTGAGAGAAATGGCATTGCCTCAAACATCCATACACATCTACACCCCCAACAATCACATGAACTGTTTTTAGGCAACTGGTTTTATCTTCCTATCTGAGCAGTTGCTGCTGGGCATACTGGTAAAAGCACTGGTCAAGCAAAGCAGAACACTGACTGACTGCAAATTTGTGCTTTTTAGACTATTTTGATAGAGAGCCAACTCAAAAATACCAAAATGAACTTTGAAATTCAACATCAGTGGATTGGCTGGTTTGGGCATCTTTTACAGCACTGCTGTATAAAGACCATTGGTCTATGTCCTACTACAGCTTTATCATGACAGCAACACCCAGAGAGATTCCTGAGCCAATTCATGACCCTACTAAGAGGTAACATCATTTGCTGCAGCTCCCAACCATATCTCCAGAGACCAAAAGCCTTCCCCATCACCTTTAATCTGAGTGCACTAACTGACTGCAGTAGGAAACATTTCAATACAGAACCACTACGTCACTTGAATTATGTGTAAATTAAATACACATTCAAATAAGTCCCAAAATAAACTTGATTTTTATTGCTGAAATGGATTGTTTCATTAAAATTGCCTTTAAAAAAGAACAGCTTTAAAGAGAGGTAATTAGACCACAGACCAAGGATTAACAGGAAATACAACAGCCTCTTGTGCATTTCAACAAGCACTTAAAAATTAAAATACTAATGCTGATTAAAAGTGTTCACTATGATCTTCCACATCCTTTTGTGTTCTGAGAAGTGTCACTGTAAATCAGAAGTATTTACCAGCACTCTGAGAACCAATTAAAACACACAAGCACTTAAATTGGGAAGACTTAAAAATAATTTCCTCAACTCCTAATAAGTACTTTTTTAATGCTTGTTAGTCCAAGCAGATCCTCAAGCTAAGAGCTAAGTTCGTTTGAAAACTGCTCTAACTGTTGCTCTTGCAACACACCTCCCAAGTCCAACACACATCAGACATTCCATCAACTCCAGGAAGTCTTTCTTGTACATTCAGGGAACACACGTTTGGAGAACTGCAAACCACAACAGAAACCTATTCTGATGGGAGATAAGAGACAGTAACTGCATCGTTCAAACTCAGCTTCCATTTTTTGAACCCAACCAGGCCAAGGAATCATTCTACTCTGACCAGCCTGAACATCAGGCACCCCATTCCACCACAGCAGCTTCCTGAAAGGCAGAAGGACAAGCACCAACCGCGGGCAGCACTGCAAGGTACTGGGGGAAAAGGGAAGAAGGAACAGGTGGTCTTTGCCTTTTCTCTGCCTGCCGCCCTGAGGAACTTTCTGTTCTTTCCCTCTGTAGTCAAGGCCTGAAGTAAAAGAACTCCCCTGACGACCGAGAAGGTGGCTGGGACATGCAGGAGGTGTCCAGGCGCGGGGACGAAGCGCAGAGGGCAAAAGACGGGAAATGCCTACGTGACAAACACACAGAGCACAGCCAGAGCACGCAGCAGGGAGGGCCTCCTGGCCCCCGAGAGCCGCTCCGACGCGGCAGAGGACAGCGGAGAACAGAGGGGATGAGCGCAGAGGCACGGGGTTGCACAGAGAAGTTCCCGGGGAAGCAGCGGAGCGGGACAGCGCCCACTTAGCGCCTCCCTGCTAAGCAAGAGGATCCCGTCAGCCCAGCCGGCCCCACCGAGGAGAGGGAGTTCACCACCCGCCCCGCTGCCACGAGCGGTCGCGCCCTTACGGCCCCGCTCCCAGTACTGCCCGCGCAGCAGGGGCCGGTCCCGTCCCGCCCCGGAGCCGTCCTCACCGCGGCCGTAGCCAAGCTGTGCATGGTGGGAGCGGTACCGGTGCTGCCGCCGGACCCGGCTCAGGAGGCCGAAGCCGCCGCTGCTGCTGCCGCCGCCATAAACACGGGCCCGCCCTGACCCCTCACCCCACTGCGCGCGCGCCGCGCAGGCAGCTGGGACAAGGGCGGGGCACAGAGGGGCGCGCGCCGCGCATGCGTGCCGGCGCCGGCGGGCCGGGGCGGGCGGAGTTGGCCGCCCCAACATCGGCTTGGGCGCACGCGCGCGTGGGTGGGGG
>VYZU01032644.1:0-10655 GCA_013401355.1 Ceyx cyanopectus | reverse complement strand
GTGAGAGGAGACCACCCAGAGACCCCCCCCCCCCCCCGCGCCGCGCCCCGGCCCCCCCCCCCCCCCCCCCCCCCCCCCCTTTCTCCTCCTTCTTCTCCCTCGCGAGGCACCTCCCTTCGCAGCGGCCCGGCCCGGGGCCGCCATGGAGCGGCGGGGCGGGAGTATCTCCTTTTCGCCTTCCCGGGAGGGCGGGCGACGGGGTCACGGGGCCGTGACCAGGCGCGGCGGGAAGCGGGGCCGCCGCCGGGCCGGGCTGGGAGCAGCGGCAGCGCCCGAACGCGTGTGGCCGGGGCGAGGGACCTTCCTCGGCGGCGCCTCCCGGGCTGCGGGTTGGGGCCGATTCATTCATTTCTTCTGAGTTGTATTTGAAACGTGCCCCGCGGCGCTGCGGGGGCTGCTGCTGCTCGTCCCGCTGGGCCGGTGGCGTTGCCGGCCGGAGAGCTGGGGGTGCTCGCGGCAGCGCAAGGCCGGCCCGAGGACCCCCCTCCCGGCCCCTCTGGGTGACCGCGGCTCATGTCCAGTCAGAAACGAGCTCGTTTTCCCTCCCAGGCTTCCTCCGAAACTTTCGTTTCGGTCTCTTCCATCAGGCACTTTTTTTTTTTTCCTTAAATGTGTTGCTTTAAGCATTTGCAATAAGTTGTGTGCTGGGGTCGGGTCTGCTCGCCTTTCAAAAAGGAGGAATCAGCGATTTGCAGCCCAGGCTGGGATAGGTTTTATTATCTAAGCTGCTTTTGCTCATGTCTAACTCCTTTGCGGTGTTAAGAAAACCCGAACCAAAACACTGAAACGGTTCTGCCGAACTTCTACAGAAACTTGTATTTCTCTATAGTCTGCTTGGTCATAGATGTCTCCCTTTTCCCAGAATACTAAGGTGGAGTGTGCTTCCTCTGCTTGGCACTGTCCTGGCAGGGTGCATGGCTCCACTGAAGGTGCACGGACCAGTCCGGTTTCGCAGCATGCACATTGGGCTTACAAAATGGAAAGAAGGGAGCTTTGAAATTGTGGAGAAGGACAACAAAGTGAGTCTAGTGGTTCACTACAATGTTGGAGGAATTTCAAACACGTTTCAGGTATACACCAACTATTAAGACTTTTGTTTGAGTGGTGAATGGGTTTTGCTCTTTTGTGGACAAGCTGTCCTCTTCAAGGCTATTAAGTGTCACACAAACTTCCCTCTGTCACTGTTTCTGGTTCCTTGCTTCCTGAGCACTAATCCCTTTGTATAACTCTTCCGTAAATTATTCACGTGTGCTGTTAAAGGATCTGCCAAGGTCGACATCAAGATACCACTGAATAGGAAGAGCCCTAAAGCAGAGGAGTGTTACCAAAGGCTATCTCATCATGGCTCACTTTTTCAGGTTTTTGGGATGTGTAACCTGGTACATTTGCAGAATCCAGAGGTGAAGATCCCAAATGTTTTGCACTAACGTTTTCCCACCTGAAGAGTAATGGTATTAATACACTTGCTGCCTTCTTGTTTGTACAAGACCCTGCTGAATAGCAGTCGTTGCCTTTTAGGTTTTAAACTTGCCAGGCAGTGCTGCTCCCTGGGAGGCTGATGCAGGTCACTGTTGCGGTGTTCTCCCTAAATTGCCATTTTTCATTCTACAGTTGTTTTTGACTCAGTCTCCCTAGTTTTTTTTGTGCAAAGTGTCCTGTATCAAAGGAATGCAAAGGAGTGTTTTTTCTATAAGGATTTTTTCTGATTATAAAATGTGTAAAGGATATAAAAGCAGTTAGAAGGGAAAAAAAAATCTTATTTAGCACCTTTGTATCCCATCTAAATGTTGGCTTCTGCTTTTTTTGCCACAGTTGGTTTTCATCATTAACGTTCTCCAGTGTTTCTCAGACATTTATTTTTGTGTGTGGACTCGGGGAAAAAAAAGTTCAATTCATTTTTTGAAAGATATGGGGTTTTTTCTTCCTTTGTGTGCTGCAAACAGCCTGTGTTGCCTTGGAATCAAGGTGTGAGAAATTATTTTCTGTGCATACCTCCATTACTGGAGACTTGGAAGCATCGTCTGCCTCTTCATGTGCAAAGCTGTGGGTTTGATGTAATCCAGCTTTGGACCATGTTGCTTCCAAGAAGAGTGGTCTCCTCTTCCCCTTGTACCTTCCCTGGGTGCCTTCCTTTCTGCCTGGACGAGTGTCAGTGTGGTGTGACAGTGACTCAAAGGTGGCTCTGTGGGGAGGATCAGCTGAGGAGCAGCTAACTGTGGCCTGAAGGGGCAGGTTTGCTCCCAGCCTCCCGAATCTACTGTCTCTGGCACTTGTCACACCTCTGTGTGAACTCAGTGGGGGGTTTTCAGGTGAATTAATGTGGGGAAGGGACCAAATGTGGGATCTGAAGTGTGGGGTGACAGGGCACCATGACACTTGGAACCACAGCGAAGGAAGAGGAGGAAATGCTGCATATTTAGACCAATTATTTCTGTTTGACTGGTGGTTATTTGTCAGCATCATCTGCTTTCTAGTCCTGTTCACCTTGAAATGAGTGTTGGTGGGTGCAAGCAGAAAAGTGTGAGTCTGTGTGAGCCAGCCCCACAGTCACTGTGCTCTTGTCAGTGCTGCCTCAGGCCTGACAAAGTCCTGATAATTTTGCTCTATAAGTTGTGGAACGTTTGAATGGATCTAAGGTTATATTTCTTTCTCTAGTGACTGTTGTGTCATCAAATTTCTTATACATTTTACTGGTATTCCAGAGCTTTGACTAAGTTGTCCCGAGAGCTTGATATGTAGTAGGAGAAATATTTCATCTGCCCCCATCTGCCAAGAATTGATGACACTAACATAACATGTGCTTGGAGAGTATGGATGGAGCCCTCTCATGATTGCATTTTGAGTTGGAATAGTTTGTTTTGCACTGACGTGAAATAACTATAATATCTTTTCATTGAGCTCAATGTTATAAGAGAGGATGAAAAAATGTGAGCCCCTTTTCAGTTATTAGGTATCTGAAGATATTTTTAGCTTATATTGGAAAAAAAAAAACACACCAAAAAAACAACACCAAACAACAACAAAAGTACCCCCCCAAAAAAACAAACAACCAAAACAACCCTGAAAACCCAAGGATAAGGATTGAGCATGAAGTATTTCAGAAGTGTAATTTTCCCTGAAAAATAAACCCTTCATTTCTGATTGAGGTTGTTCTCCAGCCTCTCTTGTAAGCTGCTGATGTGTCTAGATTGGCTTTCCAGGAAACTAGAGATCTTCATTGAAGAAAAGAAATCTCACTGATGGATTGAGACTGAGACTATCTCAGTCTTTTATATATATGAACAAATTTAAGTAAAAAGGGGAATATTTTTAATTGTTAAGCAGGACAGGTCCTTGAACAATAAGTACCAAAACTTTGGCATCAGAGTGTAATTAGCATTTGTGGCTATTAATTTATGGTTGTTACTTAGCTCGGTAGTGTGGCAATGTCCAGGCCAAATCAGGAGAAAGCTCCAATGTGATGGGTGGTGTTTTGCTTGTGCACAATAATCTTGGCTGTGGTTTCCAGTCTGGTATGAAGCAGCGGGAATAGCAATATCCCAGTGGAGGTTGTTGCATAGATAGTGCCCGACCCTAGGCAAGACTAAAGAAGCAGCAGCAAAATGAAGAATTAAGAAAAAAAAAAGAGCAAGGGAATGGCAAGTGAAATGACACTTAGGTCTGTATTGTCAAACTTCTGTGCAGCCTGCAGATGTGAGATCTTCTTTTGCTTGCTCTGCTTTAGATGCTCCCCTCAGCCCACGTGGATAGTAGAGCTTTACTGAACAGCCTGTTCATAGAGGGGACTTAACATGAAGTAACAATTAAGTAATGGGACAATAAAACACCAGTAGTGTTATTAAGGAGCACAAAATTCTCTTGTACTTGTGTATAACCCTGAAAGGTTTGACACCACTTAAATGTTGTAATGGTGCAGACAGACTTGGCATGTTTCTTATTGACTCCCTCAGTGTGTTTCTCAAGCCATATCAAATCTGTGTGCCCTGAGAGCAAACTGTAGCAGTGAGTAGAAGTTGGCACTTTTAAGGCTTTTGTCATCTTAAATCATACTTTGGACTTGAAGTGAAAGTCTCAGACAGCTAAAGAGGACTGTATGAAGCTCTTATTCCTTTATGTCCAAAAATGTCCCGTTTGGTAGCAAACCATTTTTCAGAAAGTTTATCCTGGGTTATGGGTGCTGTTGAGCTGCAGTGGTGTCATCCTGTCAGTTCTGTCAGCTCCCAAGATCTCCACTTGCATTAGTTCTGTGATGTTTGCCCAGAGTGGAGCAAGGAGAAGTGTTTTGGTGTGAGTGCCTCTTACCCTCTCTGTTTGGACTGTTCCCTTTGAATTTGTATTTTGACCTTTTAAAAAATGAATTTTACATTCAACAGTCACTTTCTTGTTTTCAGCTGAGCCATAACATTAAAACTGTGACCTTACGACCAAATGGTCGAAAATTGTGCTGCCTGATGCTAACACTAAAAGATACCAGCTTCCTGACAATTGACAAGGTGCCGTTTAAAGACGCCAATGAGATGCGGTTGTATTTGGATGCAGTCCATCAAGACAGGGTTCATCCTGGTAAGTGCACTAGTTGTAAACCATCTTCATGACAGTTTGGAGAGGGATCAGTGCTACCTTTTCTTTCATCTTTAGCTGTTTTGTCCTCCTTGTGTTACTTTCTTTGCATTTGTGTAAATGCTTCTTTCTCCTATGTATATATCATGTATACACATACCTCAAATGTGTATATCCTGATCCCTGGTTTTGTGCTGTCCTTATAATGAACCTTTGTCATGCTGAAAAATGAACAGACATTAAACATGTAGGAATTGTTTATGTTGTAAATATGTTGGTATTAGAAAAACCTCATCTCTGTATCAGACAGACTTAGTCTTTTCCCTCTTGATGTTTGTTCTTTTTAAGGGTAAGAACTTTAAAGCCAGCTGAGTAGATGAGCAATATAAAGGTTACCCATAAGCATCTGCTTATTGTACCTGTGTACTCAGAATAGTGCACTGTCATTGACATGTAATGTAGTGCACCCCTTCTAAAATCAACTCCAGATAAATAACTTCTTGCAAATAAGAAGACCAAACAATTAAATGGCAGTCAGATCAAATGTTGTGTTCTTTTCCTGTCAGCTGGGAAGCCCTCTCAGGGATCTGGCAGCTTTGGAGGTGTGCTGGGCAGCAGGACCACACAGAAGGAAGCTAATAGGCAATTCTCTTATATAGAGAACCAGGTTTGTTGAATTCTTCTGCTTCAAGTTTTTCCTTTAATTTTATTTCATTCATTTCCTCCTCTCATTCTCATATGTTGTAATAGCACTGTAAATACTTGTTTTGCATCCAAAGTATTATAATCTAGAAAGCCTGGAATAGACGTGTACAGGGTGTTTGGTTACAGTATGTCTTGATCATGGGGGACCATATATTTTATATGAATAAGAAAATTCAGAGGGAGACAAAATATGTTCTTCATGCTGTGCTATCAGGCAGAGAAGCAGCAGAAATAGAGGAAAAGTACATGATTATGACTTGCTTCTCATGGAGTTCTGATTATCTTTGTTTAGACTGAGCACTTCACTTAGCAGCTGAACATCTTGTAGGCAGCATAGGTCTTAATGAGTTCAGCAAACTTTGGCCAAATGTATATATCAAAAAACTGCTGATGCAGCTTTGCATTGTAATGAAGGTGCTGAATTTGTGCCACTCTGCTCAGATTTCTATGTAAACTTTGCAGATTTCCCCAAAGGGGTTTTCCTTCAAGTTACTTTTGTTCTTCCTTTTTTTCCCTGCAGAACACAGGTATTTCATGGTGCATCTGCTGACTTTAGTTTACTTCTATCTCTGTGAATATATTTGTATCACTGCCCTGAGGGAGAATACTCTTGACATTGTTGCAAAACAAATTTTATTTGTTGCTTAAAGGCAGTCTCACATTAAAACCTCTAAAGCTCTGTATACAGTGGTAAGATTAGATTTGTTTAAAGTCTAAAATTGACGAACATTCTTTAGTCAGCCAACTATTAGCTCTTTCCATTGCATTGCATGTAGTACTTGCTTGGCCCAAGGTGTTCAGGGCACTGTTCTAATTGTGTGGGTTTTAAGATGGCCTCTTGTTTTGTTTTTTTTTTCTTTTTTTCTTTTTTAATAGTTCCACACAGAATTTATCTGTAGATAGTTAGGTATCATGCCTCGATTTTTTTTTTTTTCCTTTGTTTAAAGGAGATTTTGAAAACTGAAGTCCAGCTGACTTAGCGCTGGAAAATGGGAAGGGAAATTGGTAATAGCAATAGAGTTTCATGTTTGATACTCATCCATACAGTGAAAATTTTACTTCTAATTAGTGTTAAACTCTCTTAATCTGTTACAAGTAGCATTTTTCTGCCGTTGGGTGCTACACTGTAGCAATCAAAGAAGTGGTGTAGATTCTTGCTTGGACTGCAGAAAGTCACCTTTTTCACTGGTTTGTCTCCCTGGCCTCCTCCACCCTTTGCAGAGCCCTCCCAAAAGAGTGACTGTGGAAAATAAGGAGGAAAATCCATTTCGCAAGGTACTGGGGACCCCAGCAAGAGCATCTGTGAAGAGTCCCATGGGAGGTGGAGCTCCAAGCAGCAGGGTGAACATTTCTGCATCTCCAGCCTCTTCAGCACCTCACAGAACAGGCTTATTGGAGAATCGGTAGGGGAGTTACCCTCCTACTGTGTTACTGTGAATTTCACTCTATAGAGCTGCAGGTGGGGCTAGGTACACCTAGAAGTAAAAAGGGATTGTGTTTCTTCCTCTGGTTTTGCTGTTGCTTTTACCTGGATGTTGATAAATGCTTTTCGAGCCTCTGGCTGGTACTGGCACTAGAGCTTTAGTTGTGAGGAATCCCTGCCCATGACAGGGAGGTTGGATTAGATAATCTCTAGGGTCCCTTCCATCCTAGGCCATTCTATGATTCTTTATGAGAGTTGAAGCAACTTTGGTGAAGTTAAAGCACTAGAGCTTTATGAGTTGGGCAAACCAAATTCTTCTCTGTGTGCTGTGTGGTAAAAATGGAGATTTTGGAAGATAGATGCAAAATGCACAGAAAGCATTGAGGAGTTCAGTGGGAGGAGAATAATTTATTATCCTTCCTGAAAGAATGACTGCTTAAAAATGTTTCTGTTGTCAGTGAAAAGAGGAAAAGAACACAACCTGCTGGCTCAGAAATCAATGAAGATTATCCCAAAGAGAATGACTCTTCAACGTAAGTAACCACTGCTTCCAGCTGGGGTTAAAACTCTTTTTGTTCTTTTATAAAGGGATTTTTTGTGAAGAATATTTCCTGTCTCAGGAACACATTTCAGCTCAGCCACTAGTCAACTTCTGAACATACTGGGTGCTCCAAATGTGGTCTTCACTCAGAATTAATGAGGAAGATGCAACCTGCTCTAGCAGTTGATTGTAGAAACTGGCACATGAAGATTTTGAGACATCTTTCTGTTGTCAGTTTAGTTGGGATTCATGTATGTTCTATATGTGTGTAGCAATAGGTACATCCTTTATTGAACTTGCTTTGGCCCTTTTCAAAGCAAAATTCATGAAGGGAAATTGCCATTTGGATCATAAGCTCCATGTGTTTGAAATGGCATTTGATCATAAGTAAGAAAGCTTGTTTAAATGAATTAAACGTACCTGTGAGTAAAGTTTAACTGTTCCATAGTCAAGGAATAGAGGTGATGGGAAAGAAATGCTTTAAAACAAGTTGTAAACATCAAACAGGAATATTCTGTATCTTCTATAACTGCACTGAAGCTGCAAGCACTCTTATTTCCATAGACACAGATTTAATTACAAAGCCAGTAATGATATGTTATGTAACCTATACATAAAACTATGTATTNCCTTTGTTTAAAGGAGATTTTGAAAACTGAAGTCCAGCTGACTTAGCGCTGGAAAATGGGAAGGGAAATTGGTAATAGCAATAGAGTTTCATGTTTGATACTCATCCATACAGTGAAAATTTTACTTCTAATTAGTGTTAAACTCTCTTAATCTGTTACAAGTAGCATTTTTCTGCCGTTGGGTGCTACACTGTAGCAATCAAAGAAGTGGTGTAGATTCTTGCTTGGACTGCAGAAAGTCACCTTTTTCACTGGTTTGTCTCCCTGGCCTCCTCCACCCTTTGCAGAGCCCTCCCAAAAGAGTGACTGTGGAAAATAAGGAGGAAAATCCATTTCGCAAGGTACTGGGGACCCCAGCAAGAGCATCTGTGAAGAGTCCCATGGGAGGTGGAGCTCCAAGCAGCAGGGTGAACATTTCTGCATCTCCAGCCTCTTCAGCACCTCACAGAACAGGCTTATTGGAGAATCGGTAGGGGAGTTACCCTCCTACTGTGTTACTGTGAATTTCACTCTATAGAGCTGCAGGTGGGGCTAGGTACACCTAGAAGTAAAAAGGGATTGTGTTTCTTCCTCTGGTTTTGCTGTTGCTTTTACCTGGATGTTGATAAATGCTTTTCGAGCCTCTGGCTGGTACTGGCACTAGAGCTTTAGTTGTGAGGAATCCCTGCCCATGACAGGGAGGTTGGATTAGATAATCTCTAGGGTCCCTTCCATCCTAGGCCATTCTATGATTCTTTATGAGAGTTGAAGCAACTTTGGTGAAGTTAAAGCACTAGAGCTTTATGAGTTGGGCAAACCAAATTCTTCTCTGTGTGCTGTGTGGTAAAAATGGAGATTTTGGAAGATAGATGCAAAATGCACAGAAAGCATTGAGGAGTTCAGTGGGAGGAGAATAATTTATTATCCTTCCTGAAAGAATGACTGCTTAAAAATGTTTCTGTTGTCAGTGAAAAGAGGAAAAGAACACAACCTGCTGGCTCAGAAATCAATGAAGATTATCCCAAAGAGAATGACTCTTCAACGTAAGTAACCACTGCTTCCAGCTGGGGTTAAAACTCTTTTTGTTCTTTTATAAAGGGATTTTTTGTGAAGAATATTTCCTGTCTCAGGAACACATTTCAGCTCAGCCACTAGTCAACTTCTGAACATACTGGGTGCTCCAAATGTGGTCTTCACTCAGAATTAATGAGGAAGATGCAACCTGCTCTAGCAGTTGATTGTAGAAACTGGCACATGAAGATTTTGAGACATCTTTCTGTTGTCAGTTTAGTTGGGATTCATGTATGTTCTATATGTGTGTAGCAATAGGTACATCCTTTATTGAACTTGCTTTGGCCCTTTTCAAAGCAAAATTCATGAAGGGAAATTGCCATTTGGATCATAAGCTCCATGTGTTTGAAATGGCATTTGATCATAAGTAAGAAAGCTTGTTTAAATGAATTAAACGTACCTGTGAGTAAAGTTTAACTGTTCCATAGTCAAGGAATAGAGGTGATGGGAAAGAAATGCTTTAAAACAAGTTGTAAACATCAAACAGGAATATTCTGTATCTTCTATAACTGCACTGACTGACACTCTTATTTATCTGAAGGAATAATAAAGCCTTGAGTGATCCATCATGGAAGTACTTGAACAGTAGCAGAGAAAAGCAGTTGAATCTGAAGCAGGCAGAGGAAAATAGGACATCAGGTAAAAAAAAAAAAAAAGTAAAACCAAATGGTACTTGATTTTTATGTATGATTTCACCTGTTTGGTAATAGCTTAGAAAGCTGCTGCACAGGTGGTTTTCCTAATCTGCTTTCCCCCTGCCACCAACTTTCTTGATTCCTGCAGAGCCATATGTGAGATACAACTTGCCTTCATTTTGAAAACCTGTCCTGCTCTAGTGTGACCCTGACCTTTATACTTGGGTGCTGATGCCAGCCCACGTGCTGGCTTGTTTGACAATTCAAAAAGCAGCTTCAAACTTTGCTCCAAGCTGCCTTTCCCCCTTGGGAAGGCAATTCTGTGAACACCTCAGGATTTCCTTTTTGCTTGCTTGTTTATTTGTAAAACTCTCCTTTGCCTTCATGAACTGCAGGTTGGTTTTCCTGCTGAAGGTGCATACATTGTCTGCTTTTACTTCCCTAGCTCTTCCCCAGAACTTAGCAAGAGAACTCTTTGGGGCCAGGATTTCTGTTTGTACCAAAGTTCTGTTGAATACTGTTGTGTGATGAGGTTTTATAGACAGTGTAGAGATACTGTCAGTCTGTACAAAAGCTAATCAGCAGCACTGTTCTTCAGTTCTACGGAAAAATACTGAGCCTCTTTCCCCATAAAGAAGTACACATTCAAGATCTTGTTTTTATGGGGAATGTTGCCAAATGCATTCTTTTTTTTTTTTTTAAGTGCAGCTCTGGTGGCAGGAACAGGTTACTGGAGGAGCCAGTAAGGTGAATGTTTATCTCTGAATGAAAATCCAGTTTGCTGTTTAGAATCAAAATTAGAATGTGTGTGTGTATACCTGCAAGTTCAGGTAACAGTATTGTGAACTTCATATATCTGCATTTTCCAAAGCTGTATGGCTCAAACCACTTCAGGCTGGGATAGATGAAAATGTGTATTCATTACCCAAACTAAATTACACTGTGATTCACCATAATAGGTGTGTTTTGTTTTGTTTTTTGACAAGAGTTTTTTGTGTTGTTTTTTTTTAATGTGGCATCATCTGAGAAATTAGAGACTCAAGATCTGACACAATGGTATCAGAACAATGAAACCATCATATTTTGCCCCAGGCATAAAGTAATTTACTTCA
>VYZU01032639.1:47186-64646 GCA_013401355.1 Ceyx cyanopectus | reverse complement strand
AATTGCAGTTTCTTTTCATAAAGTTACAAGTATTAGAAGAATCATCCAAATGCAATTCAAATGAGATTATTTTTTTCCTGACCTCTTTGAAAATGATAGTTTTTCTTCAAGTACAGTATTTTTTTTCTAAATTATGTTTTGGACCTCTAGGAGAATTAAACCAGATTTCATCTAAATGAAGAACTTAATTTACTGCAGGTTTATTAGAAATGTGGTAGGAAAATGTTTGCTTTATTTGTGTTAAAACTCTGAAGTGTTCATGTTCCTACAACCCCTTTGATTTTTCCCATTTGGCGCACAGGGTCAGAGGAGACCCCATGGGTTTGTTTCTGCTGCAGTTCTGTAATTTTGCAGGAGCCCAGCCTAGCTCTGTCTTACACAGATCACAAACAGCACTTGTTCTAAAGTGGGCAAGAAAAAGAGATGGAGGAAGTAACAGTGCAGATGGGAAGGAATGCATGGCACGCTTCAGGAGGGCATTAAGTGCAGGAGTCACAAGGTGCCCGTGTTTGTGTTTCAGGTCTCCCCGTGTGAGAAGTGCCGCTGTGAAGCCAACGGTGAAGTGCTGTGCACTGTCTCCGCTTGTCCCCAGACTGAGTGCGTGGATCCCGTCTACGAGCCTGAGCAGTGCTGTCCCATCTGCAAAAATGGTGAGTACAGCTGCACAACTAGAAGGGGACTTTTGGTGGTGAGATCCATGTTGCTCTGTTCTGGGTTCGAAAATGGATTCCAGTATTTTCCCTTTTTTCCCAAATAGAAACAGAGGAAAGATGTGTGTAGATGGTGTCTTTCTGGGGTGCGGAGTCAGATCTTTCCTGACTGGGATGGACTCAGTTATGACCTACAAGGATTTTTGTAACCCAGGAGATAATTAGGGTGTTAACAGATTTTTATGTGGCTTCTGGATACAAATTTTGTATGAACTTGAACTCATGAATATGTTTTACATAGGCACACAAAGTGTAGCTGAGGCTCTTTATGTTATGTACCTTTCAATATGAGCAGGAAAAGTTACTTTTGTTCTCCCTTCTTATTTGTTCCCTTGTTTCAGAGATCTTCACTTCTTTCTTTTTTCTTTTTTTTTCCTTTCCTGAGGCAAATGGAATGTACCTTATTGAGTTCATTTAATTTTCATAACTAAATGAATTAAATTCCCAAGTTTAATTGAATATTTTTCGTAACTAAATTAGACAGAATGGCCCTCTACTCCCAGCAAGGGCTTGCATTAGATCAAAGTCTTGGTCTATTTAGAGGAAAAAATTACGTGACACACTAGCTCATCACTTATAAAGAAGAAATGATAATTTATTAATAGAAATGAAAGCTGCAAAATCTCAAATGGAATTATATTTTAAATTAAAAAAGACATTTCAAAATAGATTATTTGCAGCCATATATTTTTTCTCTAAAATAGGTAGATTTCATTACATTCATTAAAACAAACTGTTTAAAATTGTAGAAAAGCTAGAGGAGGAGAGAGTGTACAGCATATGCTTTCCACAAATTCAACAGTAGATGATAAGGGATAGTTAATTGCATTGGAGGAGTTTCATTTGTATGGGTATAAAAGTAATTGCTTTACATCCCTTAATTGCTTGTTACAACCCTGAAAAAAATTGTTCTCAACTGTACAGCTTAAGGGCACTCTGCTTTTGGAGATGAGGACAGGTGGTTTTTGAGGCATTTAGGGACAGTTCCTGAGAAAGACTGAATGTGGAAGCTGGTGGTGTGATGGTTAGCCAAGCTGAAAAATCCTTTAGCACTTGTTTGACAGCAAGAACCTTCCTGATGTGCTTACAGGCTTTTTTGTGCACCAGTTTCTGCTGCAGTTCCTCAGATAAGACTGACCCTTGGCATGCAGAAGGTCTGGTTTCAGTATTGGGATGGAGTTATAATGTGTTATGTTTGCATTCTTTCACACTGCACCTCTGCAGTTGTAGTAATGTTTGGAGTTTGACTTTCCATTGGTACATAGTCTTGCACAAGCATCAACATAATGCCCTCCCAGTGGTGCTTTGCCTTCTGATTGAGGTGACACAGAGTGTGGGGCTTGGCTTGGCTGTTTGCATGGATCCCCTTGCACGTCACCCAGGAATGGAGCCTTCATAAGAAAAGTACATCAAACATGCCTTAGTTGTGAGGAGGCTGCCTTCTCTCGAGAGCATTAAAGCTGAATTGCCCAAGTTCTGCCTGCAAGAAAAGAGTGGTCCCGTCCTCAGCATCAGAATCCCCAGTATTACTTGCATATTCCTTGGATATAAGCACAAGCAGGCATCCCTGACCCAGTTTTAGACCAAAGTGACCAGAGATGCCTGTTTCCAGTGGGCTGTACTGTCACTTCTCTGCATGTCAGAGAACAAAGAGTGGCTTTCCTTGATAGCTTTTAGATGAGGAAAAAAGCCATTAACAACAACAAAATACAAGATACTTGAGTAGAAGCTCAGCTTTTCTGGTTCAGTGGCTTAGGTACAGTGTCACAAAATTTCTGAGGAATCCTCGTCATCTGGGGAGTGCATTTAAAGAAAAAAAAAACCAAGAAAAATAGATCAGGCCTTTTGCTTTCAGAGCTTATTTTAAAGCATGAGACACATCCAGTTTGCAAGGAACTTCAGTAAATTGCTGAGTGTTTTTAATTAGATTGGAGCAAAAGCCTACTGAGCAGGAAAACCTAGCCTGCCTCATCCCCTCATTTTCAAGCCTACTGGAACAAATGCACTGTGAATGCAAGTCAGAGGAACAATCATCGTGTTGTGCTTCAGGGTTGATCGTTGCAGCGATGACATCAACGACTTTGTGTTAGTGGCCTGAAAGAGCTTGAGTGATGTACAGACAGCTCAGCCACATAACCTGAGTGATAGGAAAGGTGGAGATGTGGAAAGTGTGCAGGTGAAGTGACTGCTGTCAAGATCTGTATCCTGCCCTTGGTAGAGCAAGAAAGGGTGGGAGGTGAAGTTTGGGTTCTCTACATTTACTAACATTTGTGTGTTAAAAATGCACACAATCTAACTCTGATTTCCCTCCCTTTCCTGGCACTTCATCCCGTAAAAGGCTTTTCCAACTGGCCTGGCCTGTGGATTGCTGGCAGTGAACCAGCAAAGTGTGAGCTAAGCAACTACCTCTTTTCACTTATAAGACCACATACAAATGACTGATTAAAAACTGTGGAGGAGATCTAATGAAAGCCTGCCATTATTAGAAATTAATGAATTCAGTCTCTTGGCAGATGTGAGATGCTGCACGTTATCCCTTATGGGAAGGAGGTGGTCTAGTTGACTTTCCTGACCTGTTTCCACAGAAGTGTTGGCCACCCTTTGGATGAGAGATGAATGTGTAACAGCACCTCAGGCTTACACAGCTGGGTGCATGTGTATGTACAGAGTTATTTGAGTGTAGGAAGTAGTGAATGGAAAACTTGTAGGGCAAGATTTTAATAATCTACATCACATCCTGTTTTTTGAGAAGGAGCGTAGATGGTTCCATAGCTGAAGATGTTATTTTCTTTGTGGGTAGGAACAGGCAATACTGCTGTATCTGCTCTGAGAAGTAATCTCCAGAAAGGATAAATATTCTCTTCACTGAGAAGATTTTGGTGTGAGGAGAATTTTCCTGCTTTTTGTGTCTCAAGTCACTACAGCTAAAGGAGCTGCCTTGTGTTTATCTTGTATATGTGCCCTGAAAGGATGCAGTGTGCGGACAGAGATGTGTGGGGAGGAGAAGTTTCTTGTGTGGGCTGACATATTGAGCTTCATGTTTTTGGTAACCAACAGCATCAGCAACAAGAAGAAACATCCAGAAAGTTAATTCTGACTTCAGAGAGTTGCATTAAGTAACAGGTGCACACTTCAGACCTCCATCCTGAAGCAATGTAGTTATTTCTGTGGAAGCGGTTTCTGTTCACAGTGATATCAAGCTCAGAATCAGGTACAGATATTTTTACAGTTCATATGGAATGAAGGGTAGAGATAATAGGTGTACAGTTCCTTTTCCATTAGGAAAAGGCTGAGCATTTGTCATTGGTTCATTTAGGGCAGTAGGAGTGGATGGGGGGCAATACTGAAAGTGAATGATTTTGCTAGATTAAATTACCTTGGTTGTCTGATCCACTTCTGTTCCCTGTATTAGAGCCCCAGTGGGCACACCCAGCTGAATGCAGCTTTGCCTGGAGCGTTCAGCCAGGGAACAGTCGCTGGAGTTCAGGGTGGCCCTGCTCCTGCCCATGGCTTTGCAGAGATTAAACCTGCAGCCCACGTGGAGCCTGGGGGGGCATGGTTGCTAGACCGTAAACCATTTTGTTCTAAGGTCCCCAAGAGATTTTTATCTCATTATATGGCTGAAAGATTGCCCCAGATAAGATGTAGCTGATACTGGTGCCTTTCTAGCATTTACCTATCTATGCATTAGTGTTATTTCTTTGTCTGCAGCAGGAGAACTGAGCTTCTGTTGGTGGAGGCTCATAGCTGTGCAATTGAAAACACAAGTGCTAATGCCTGGGGGTCATGAGTGTTCAGGGCTGTAACATCCACAGAAGATTACTTGTCTGGTCTCACTGGCTCTGCAATAGGGAGGCTTTATTCTGTTTGCCCATCTCGGGTGCCTTTGTTGAGATGAGTCAGGACTTCATATTTGAGTTCATAGAATTATTGTTGAAATACATGCGTCATGCGGTTGAAATGGTTGTCACTAGTAAGCTCTAATTTAATATGATGACCATTTATACTCTTTGGCCACATGTTTGTATACCTGTACTGTGAAACTGACTCGCAAAACTTGCTTTAGTACCTTTATGTACAGTTACAATGTTCAGGCATAAGGTGACTTGAGAGAGCCTTGAATGGCAAGTGGGGACTTTGATCTGTACAAGAGCTCTCAAAGGGGACAAAAACCTTATAAGGCTGGCAGATCTACCATCCCATTTTGTGACTATACAATGGGACTTGGTCTTGCCATGGGGCTCAAATAAATATTAAGAAATGGTGCTGGTCGAGGCAGTACCATAACCCCTGTGAGCTGTCATCCCTCTAAACTGCAGGTGGAGAGAGGGTGTGTTTTGCTGCGACCTGTGCAGCCATAACAAGGCTGAAGATGTTTATTCTGGGCAGATTAAGGGAAAATGCACCTTGGCAGCTCTCACATGAGCTGGCTGTTTGCTCTTCCCTGCAGTCCCAGCTTTGCTTAAGCATCATGGAGAGTCTGACCTGTAAAATTTAATGTCCTTCTGCAGTATGTTTAAATAAAATATGATATGCCCTCAGCCATATATGCCTCGATCTCAGAAATGAAGAAAGTATCGTAATGCTGTCCAGGTAGAGGTCAAAGCAGGACTGTGCAAGCATCAGAAATTTAGCTGCTATTACATTTAAATAAATAGTGCCTTTAATTGCCCTCTCTTTCTACTTCCATTTTAAATACCTCTTTCAGTACTGCTGCTAATTTGGACAGCTAATTCATATGAAGCAAAGAAGACCCGGAAGCTTTAAAGCCTGAGAGTCATTCTTCAGTCTGCATTAAGGAAGGGATTAAATCAGGTGGTCATGGTGATCTCTAGATGTAAAATAAAGGTTATGGTGATCTTCTAGATGTAAAATAAAGGAATCATAAGCTGATTGTAAAGTCTAGTTTATAAGATTGAAACAGTATTTCATTTTAAAATGAAATACATATGTAAAATACTGTATGCACCAATGTGATTTGCTCCCTCCTGATCTGTTTAGTTCAGGCATTTGAATGCCTGTGTATGCAGGGTAGTATTAGCTCCATGTTTCTCTGTGCATGAGTTGTTTAGCAAAAGCTTCTGCATAAACTTCCTACTTTAGTGGGCAATATTTCACAAAATGATTTATAATATGGGACTGTTAACCAGGAAATATTGTTTCGGGGGAATTAATGTTTCAGGGGGAAAAACACCATTAAAGTTTCATGAACAGCTGTATGTGATTAAAATCGCCTAGTGAATATGCAGGTAGGTTGAAAATCTGTAGCAGATATCTACTGAAAACAAAGATTTGCTTCTTTTTGTCTGCACTGGGCATTAAAATGACTTCCAAATCTGGTAGGTGAAGTTGGTAAACTAGTTGCAGTAGTTTTTGTTGTTGGTTTCTGCTGTCAATGAATTTGAAAAGTTCAGTCTATCGTCTTAATTCAAGGATTTCCTTAAACCCCATTCATTCACCTTTTTGCTCTGCTCTGTGAAGGTGAGTGACCACACAAGCTATGTGTGCTTTCTGTGATAAAATCTTAATCTTGTTCCATTTTTTTTTCCACTTGGATTGCAACCTGTTTAAATGTGCATGGATTACCACTGCAAACTAAGCAAAAAAAAAGTGCCAAAACCACATAGACCACATAATTTCCAAGTCACATACATGTGCATGCATGGTTACAGTTGACTTGTTATTTTCATGTTGAGCTGCTAAGTAATAGTAAGTGTTGTTATTTCCTCTGAGGGTATTTAATTAGCGTACGAGTTGTGTTGACTTCTAGGGCATAGGATTTTTTTTTTTCCTAATGATAGAAAGCTGTCAGCAGATGAGAAGTATTTGTCTTAAGACATGGCAAAATTATTTTATTAGATGCACCCTGAATCGGTTATCAGGACAAATCTATATTGTGTATGTATTTATTTTATATGCATATTGTGTGTATATATTTTATTTTGGTTTTCACCAAGAAGTCCAAATGCTTTCAGATGTCAGCAGTAAGTGTCCCTGAGTGCATAGTATCCTGTCATTTTGTTTATACACAAGGACAAACAGAAGTTATACTAGTGTTCGGTATTTAAAGTAGTACTTTATAGTTAAGTAGAAGGATGTAGAAGAGCCCATTAAAATATAAAAGTAGCATATCCTATAAGCTTCCCAGAAGTCACTTTGCAATATTTTCCCATTACGCTCTGCTATAGTGAACCTGAGGTACATTTCTTTGGCAGTCATTTTCTCCTCTGAGCTGATACTGCAGGCTGAACTCATGTATCAAAGCTAAATTCTGCTCTATCAGTCACTTTCATGGCAAACGCTTGCAGGGAGTGTCACTTTACTGTGGGTTGAAGCAAAAGTCGATGATGATGATGTGCCCCAAACAGTTGTTTAGCAATGACAGTTCCAGGTGAGTGTAGGAAACAAGCTGCCAGCTCCTTGTGGTGGAGTCAGAACTGAAGTGTGTCACTGCTCCTGGGTTCTCTTAAAAAGATGTTTTGCATCAACTCTGGTAGCAGAAAGATGAAAATGTTCTCTATGCTGATAGAAAAAATGAGAAACACTGAAATCCTTGGATGGGGGGAGAACTAATTTCTCTGGCAACTTTAATGTATTTAGGAACAAAAAAACAGAAGGGAAAAGAGACAAGAGTTCTATACACTACTTGCCACTGAAGTCTGATGTCTCTGCTGTCCTGTGTAGTCCTGAATACTGGTTCTGGTTCAGACAGGAAAGTGCCTGTGTGTTAATATCCACCAGGGTATTGAAGTAAATAGTACCATTGCTGGATTTGTCTTCCCTGACAACCTCTCTTTTACATAGAGATGCATTTAGGGATTTGCTTGTTTTCTAGTGAAAGTGCTAACCAGTGCTCCTCAAAATGAAGTAATTGGTTGCTTTGGGTTTTTGTTGTTTTGTTTTTTTTTTTATGTTCTTCATATAAGATTTTTCTGAGTTTGTGTTGCAGCTTTATTAACAAACATATATAGAGATAGACAAGTTGTTAAAAAAAAGTTCTGGAGCCCTCTTCCTCCTTCACCTGCTGTCCTCACTGTTTATTTCCTGCTAGCAGAAGATTCAGAAAACTAGCATCAAGGGAGTTGAAGTTTTTCTTATGTCCAGTCTTGTACTTGATGCTTTTCATTAGAGAACATATTCCCAGTTCCCACTTTGTGCCTCAATTCTTTTACTGGATGTCCATTTTTATTTTGTATTTGTCACTAACTGAAATTTTGACAAAGATTTGAAGGATGTGTATGATTCCAGGGTCTGAAATACTTGCGTGCACCTCACTATATATACTTGGAATAATATTCCCTATCAGTACAACACTGTACTATTTGATTAATGATAAGATTTTAAGATTTTCAGTTTGGAAACCCCATCTCGCCCCAGATTGCATTACCATAGGTTAGTGCGTTACCCAGTATTAGCTGAGCCACGTCCCACGTGAGCTCTCCGTTGTATTCTTTGCTGATAATCCTGTTTGTAAATAGAGACTATTTACCAGCTACATACTACAGCAATGCAGCAATAGGACTACATAGCTGATGAGTATTTTGTAGTGTGATTAAAAGGAGCAATGAAGAAAGATATATACCTTGTGTGTTTTGCTTTATATTCTTCTGGGTTTTTTTCATTGCTATTTCATTATGTTAAATGAGGCATCCAAGAGATTGCTTGGCTTTGAGGGGAGGTGGAGGCTTATACTAAAGTATTGTGGTATGTTAGTATATTGGTAGTGCATCCCTCTGATGATAAATGATACATTCAAAATCTCCTTCTAAGTGCAGTGTAATTTTCTCTGTTTATTTTTTTCAGGAAGTTAAGGTTTAGGCATTAAGGAAGATGTGAATTGATCCAGGTGACTTAGTGATTTATAGAAGTAGGGAATTGGCTGATTTTGTTAAACTTTTTTTCTTAACTCTGCTGTTCTGTGGTTTGTGCTTTGCAACCACAATGGCCTTTAGTGCAGGACTCCTAATGTGAAGTCTGCCTTAACCGGTTTTAACTTCTCATTCTCTGCGATACGTCTTAGGTCTTAGATGAGCATGACAGCAATTTCAGAAGTTTTCCAGTTACCAGTTTTACGCTGGTAATTGACCACCTTTCTTTGAAGTACTTGCAAGGAGTAAATCCCACACTGTTTATCACCCACTGAAAAGATAAGTGTATTTTCACTGCATGCTCACCCAATATGAGGTTTGTTGTTTTTGTTTTTTTTCTTTTCCAATGGAATTGATCAGGTGGAGCAGTGGCAAGAAGAAAAGAAGAAAAAATGCATTGTAACAGAACTCAAAATACTATTTGGTGAATAGCATTGAATAAAGAAGATCTATATCCAAGCAATTGCTTTTGGGCCTCTTGTTGTTGAAATACTTGTTCACAATGCTATCTCCTTCCTCAGAGGTAGTTTCAGAAGAGTGTGGTGTTAATTGATTTTTCCCAGCAAAAGCAAAGGTATTAATTCTTATGCTCTAAAATAGTTCCTATATCTTTCTGATAGTATGCTTTCAAACCCTCCCCAACATTTTGAGTTCAAAAGGGAAATCACTGGTTAAACCAGGCAGTTTTGAGGGAGACAAGCAGTTAGTGAGTCCTATTAAAGAGAGAAGAGAAAGAAGGACTAGTGTCTTAATGATACTGTATGAAGTGAAGTAACAAGGCAGCCCAGTGGTAAATGAAATTCAGGGAAACCATATGGCAGGTAGTGAAAGAAATTGCTTGGATATTTTGCTGACCTCTTATTAAGATTTCTGCCAAGTGGTTTTAGTTAAACAGCAATGCAGAATGCTGTATGTAAACATCTGTCAGGCTTCATTAAGAAAAGCTTGCATTTATTAGAAGTATGCTATTACATAAAGACTGGTTCCTCCCACCTGATTTGTGTAATCTTCCGTGTTTGCTGAGCACTCAGCAAGAAGAGGTTACAGAAGTACAGAGAAGAGCAGCAAGAAAGCTGGATATTCCCATGAGAATAGATGAAGTCTCTGCTAGTGATAGCACATGAATTAAAACTAACATGGTAAAGTTGGGTACTGGGGGGGGTTAGTACCAATTAAAATCTTCCCTGTACTCAAGATATGAAGTCAAGGGAGAAGCAAGAAAATCAATAGGCATTGTACATAATAAGGTCTTTAATGCACCATGTAATTAACCCATGAACACACTGCAGAAGATGGTGCAGATAGACAGTCTCCTAGGATTAAAGATCATATCTTTAACAGAAGGAATGAAATACCTTAACCTAGCTACAGTGAAACTGCTTGGGTGATGTGCTCTAGAGAACAGTAGAAGCCTGCTTATAGGAGTACATTTGCACAGGATCTGAAATGTAACATTATTATTTCCTGTGTACATCTTGAGAATTTCCTTTTTGAACTACCTCTTTTTAAAGCACTTTGCAGAAGAATGTTCAGTCTATGTTGACTTTAGCCCAGCCAAATCCATGCTAGAAGTACATATACCTTCTTGTTAAGGCAAGAAGACAGACCTAATTAAGAGCTCTCTAAAATGACAATAATCTCTTTCAAACACACTCACTGCACCCTCACTGTGGTGTGTGCTGGGACACAGTAGCACATTACTCAGTACATGCAGATGATGGAGAATAGGCCTAATGAGGATGCCTTTTGGCATGGTCTGCTCTCAGCTATTCTATCAAGCTTTATTTAAGTGACCTAAAGGTAGGTCACCCGTAAATTCCTTGTGTAATAGCTACTCGTACTGTCTCAGACTTCTGGGATTGGTTGAAGGACTCTGTAGTTACAGTTCATGTGTGTTTAATACAATCTACTGAAGGGCTAATTAAGAAAAAAAAGGCTCAGGAGCAAATAAATTATAGCAGTTTATGGAGTTATTTGTTATGTCAATGTGATAGAGAGTGTGCTACCCCACAATGGAAAGCTAATTATTTTCCTACCATGGCAGCTTGCTAATCTGATATATTGCTAATGAATGGATTGGATGGAGGTTTGGCAGCCACTAACATGAGCAAATGGTTGTTTTTAAGACCAGTTCATGCTGATGCTGAAGTTCAAGCCAGGTAATTATTATGACAACTTAGAGGTAATTCTGCATCCTCTATTTATCTCTTTCTCTCTTTTTCCATATATATTTAAATCCAGTTATACATGTACATCCCTAAGCAGCCATGTGTACAGCTGGAGTACATGAGGAAGTCTCATTACTGGGTTTGTAATGTAAACATTAAATGTGCCACTTGGGTTTTGATTTCGGCATCTATAAGTAAGTTATGTTTTCCTTCTCTTGTGGCTGTTGTGTTTTACTGAGATTGGGTAAGCTGCTAAAACATGGAAAAATTGTCAGGTCCAAGCGTTGGTGGAAGTCAGGTCCAGGTGTGTTACCAAAAGATTGCCTGGCTTACTGGCAAGCAGGCATTCATCGAGTGCACTTCTTGGATACCTGTGGTGCTGAAAAGTAACCACTTCATTTTTCTTGCTGGCAGCTCATTCAGCAGAATAGTTTTTCCTGTTGCACAGTTTGCAATGCAAGGTGATGATGTATTTATCTGTATGAGAGGACTTCTTAATTTCACATCAGTTGCATGTTTAATCTTCAGTCTTGGTTAAGTTTGTTCTGACAACTGTGAAAATGACTGGAGAGTAGTCAATTATCTTGAAATACATGGATTTGTCTTTTTACCTAGGTATGGTTGATTTGGCTTTGGCTCTGAGGTCTGTGGTGGTGTGTGCTCCCTCGGGGACCTGGTGCTCTCCTCCTGACTCTGCTGCTGTCTGAACAGTCACCTGGCTATGGCTGTGCACCAGAAGATGCTTCCTTGAAAATCCCTGTGGTATCGGCTAAGTGGAGGAGCATTCTAGAAGAAAAGTTTTGGAGAGAGCAGAAGTTGTTTTCTGGGGTCTTGATACTGAGGATTGCTACTAGAGACAAAGAGTCAGGATGGATAGATGAAAGAAAGTGAAAATCTCTCCTGACACAAGTTATGTGATTATAAAAGACATAGATTATGTCACGGGGAGGAGTAACTCCAAGCACCAATACAGGTTAGGGGTTGTCCTGCTGTAAAGCAGCACCATGGAGAAAGACCTTGGAGTCCCGGCGGATAGCAAGTTGCCCTTGTGTGCAGTGTGCCCTTGTGTCCAGAAAGGCCAATGGTATCCTGGGGTGCATTAAGAAAATTGTGTCCAGCAGGTGTAGGGAGGTTCTCCTCCTACTCTACTCTGCCCTTGTGAGACCACACCTGGAATACTGTGTCCAGTTTTGGGCTCCCCAGTTTAAGAGAGACAGGAATCTTCTGGAAATAGTGCAGTGGAGATCTACAAGGATGATTAAGGGACTTGAGCATCTCCCCTGTGAAGAAAGACTGAGGGAACTGGGGCTGTTGAGTCCTGAGAAGATTGAGAGGGGACCTTATTAATGTCTATAAATGTCTGAGGGGCGGGTGTCAAATGGAAGAGGCCAATCTCTTCTCTGTAGTGCCCAGCAATAGGACAAGGAACAATGGGTATAATCTTAAGCATAGAAGGTTCCACCTCAACATGAGAAGGAGCTTCTTTCCTGTGAGAGTGACAGAGCCTGTCACTCTCTCTGAACAGGCTGCCCAGAGAGATTGTGGAGTCACTTTCTCTAGAGACTTTTAAAACCCGCCTGGTTGTATTCCTGTGCGACATGGCCTAGGGATCCTGCTTTGGTAGGGGTTTTGGATTCAATGATCTCTAGAGGTCCCTTCCAACCCCTAACATTCTATGATTTTTTCATCATCTGGGCAATGCAAAAGAGAACCTCATAGATTCAGATGACATAAAACCCACTCTTATTTACCCTAAGATGGGATCAGCTGCAAAGGTGGCTCTTACCCTTTGAGATCCAGTTGGTAGATTTCTAGCTTCCCGACTAAGCATGTTCCTGATATATATATATATGCGTGTGTGTGTGTGTGTGTACATATGCTACAGGCATCATCAGATACCATGCTTAGTGAAAGCACTTCCCACTTTTGAATCTCCCTCTCAAAATGCTTCTCCACAGTGGTCCATGGCCATCAGCCTCTTACTTCACTTCCCAGGCACTGGGGACAAACTTTTTAGTAGAGCCTGTTGCAACAGGAACAGGGGTAATGATTTGAAGCAAAAAGAGGGTAGATTTAGTGGAAATATAAGGAAGAAATTTTTTTTTTTACAATGTGGGTGGTAAAACATTGGAACAGGTTTCCCAGAGACGTGGCAGATACTCCGTTCCTGGAAACATTCAGGATCTGGTTGTACAGGGCTCTGGGCAGCCTGATCTAGTTCAAGATGTGCTTGTTCACTGCAGGGCGATTGGACTAGATGATCTTTAAAAATCCTTCCCAACCCAAACTATTCTATGATTCTACATGCAAAGACTGTACAGATAGGCTGTGTGTTAGAGTGTAGCTGTAGCTTCCTCACTGCTTTCTTGCAACAAAGCAGTTGGCAACCTGCTGTAACATGCTTATTTTCCATCTGGACTGCATTGAAATGGATGCATGGGTGAAGTATCTGCTCTCATGGGTGCACAGTCCATCACACCCTTATTTTGCAGAGAAAGCTGCAGGAGCACTGGACCAGGAGCTGCTGGATGACTTTTGCTATAGAACATTAAAGAAGAGGTTGCCTTGGTATTGCAGTCACAGAGATGAAAGATGACATTTTGGCTGGCTGCCTGAAGATGCGGGCAGTTGTCATGTCATTAGTTGTGCCTAGCTTATGCTGTAGTACATTTTTTTACAGTTATGAGGCTTGAAATCTAGTGCTTATATTTCCTTTTCATCATCTTTTCCTCTAACTAAAAAGTGAAAACAGAGGTTTGGATTTAATACAGAGTGTAGTGCAACACCCATAATTCACCCGTGACTGTAACTAATATACAGAAGTTGGAGGTCCTGCCTTGGCTGCATGCTCCTTGCTGTGGGGGTAGCTATGGATTTGGAGATGCAAGAACAAGCTCCATAGTTACAGTGGCATGAATATGCTTTCCCACCTGGGCAGCCCCATAAAAAAGTAAATTCCCTCCTATTGTCACTAGAGGTCAGTGTTAAAGTAATTTTAAGGTCAAATCTCACCGTGTAGTAGATTGTAAATTCAAGCTGTTAATGGTTGTGACACAGGTGGAACTCAAATGAAATGCGTAAAATACTGAGCTTAAATAGTTATATTGAGTAATTTCATATGTTCTTGTAAACCCATCTGGGTTTGGTGGAGTGACTGCTGATTTACCTCCAGGTCAATGACAAGATGTTTGATCTGTTATCTTTTGTTTTGCCTCCCTGCTTACTTGCCTGGTTTATAATTAAAAATCTTTGTTCCTTTCCAATTTGTCAGTTCATTAGCAGAGTTACAATTGAATAGCTGTTAAAATAATTTTCAGCCAGGTGTTGGGAGCAGACATTAGATACACAGGTACTGTGATGACTGTTCTAATTCACTGTTTTAGTATGTTGACAGATGGATATATAGGAGGTGGTGTTAATGTGTCTAAGTGGATCTTGTCTGAAGTTGGGAGACATAAAAATTCCTCACCAAAGCCCTGCCTCTAACTTTGGCAGAGATCTCTTCAATCACCTTTGAATATCCCAGCCAAATAAGCACTGTATGTAAAGGAATATCTTGCTGCAAGTTGAATTGGATTATGTAGTTATGTTTATTTTTGGAATATGTGTGTTTTGCTAAAATAAGGACTAGCTTCTTATGTCAAATTTTCCCTTCTGGAAGTAATGTATATACATGTAAGTCTTGAATAGCAAGATGGATCCATTTATGCAAGAGCATCCAGCACGTGGTCAGGTGGAGCTGCACACCTGTGTTGGGGTATGGAATGTGTTTATAGGCTGTGCTCATAGAAAGCTTCTGGATAAACTAAATTTTTGTCTGCCTGAGAATGCAGGCCATAGGGCTACAGGAGAAGATGCTGAGGATTGCTGTGGCTCACTGAAGCAGGGCTAATCTCCATAGGAGTGTGTTCTGCTTTGGGTGAAAACCGAGCAAATTCTGTTCAGTGATTTTACTTTTCAGCTCAGGTTTTCTAACTGGCTGCGCTTTCTGGAGTTATCAGCATGTTTTGCAGACAGTGTCCGCTTCTAGCAGTGATAACACCTCATGTTTAGAGTTACTACCAAGGATGGAATGCAGACCAAGGCCACTGCTAGAACTTGTGTATCGCACTGAGGGGTGCAGAAAAGTGAAAGACTGCACCTGCGGGGAGGAGCAGACAGGACAGGTGACCCCAAACTGACCAACGAGGTATTCCAGCCCATATACAGCATACCCAGTATATAAAGCTCAGGGATCCAGAGGGCCTCTCTCTCTCTCTCACTTCCTCTCGCTCTCTTGCTCTGGCTCTCTTGCTTGCTCTTTCGCTGTCTCGCTTCGATCCTGATCCTGAAATCCGGCGCCAGATTCCAGCTCCTCCACAGCATCAGTAGCACTGACGTAATTACCATCAGGGGGGTTGGGCTTGGTACTGGTTTTGTACATATGTGTATATATTTCATTATTATTTTCATTAAATTGTTCTAGTTTCCTTTGCAAATCACAAAGTCTCTCTCCCTTATTCCTTTTCTCTCCCCCTTTGGGGAGGGAGGGGGGTTAAAAGAGAGCATCTGTTATCGGTCTGGGCTGCCCTGACCCTAAACCGTGACAGAGTGATGGGACTCTTGAGGAGTTGCTGATATCTCCTGCCTGTGAACTTCCAGAGTTGCTTGTCTTTGAGGTTGCAATGTGTGCTTTGTTCATAGCAGATCATTCTGAGCAATAATTGCCACTGTCTAATCCTTTCTGGTTTAGGACATATTGACATGGAAAAGAATTACACGACATGACAATTCCTGAAAAATAAGAGTATGTTCGTGTGAATGTGATTATTTATCAATATTGGTTTGAACATTATAATACACATCAAGAAGGGAAAAACAGACTTGCTAGGGAAAGGAATGAAACCTCCCTGACTGCAGGGAGAGCGTGCTGTCTCCTATCACATTTGCAACTCTAAAATAATGATTTTATTTTCAAGCATAAGATTATTTGATTATATTTACCTTTGGTATGCCAGATAAAATAATGTTATTCAAATGGGCATCATGCCTTCCATTTATGGAAGGTGAAATGGCATTTGCATTTTGTGTTTTCTCAAAGCCTTGACTTCCCCAAAATTGTTTTAGTGTGACAAAGCAGCCTCAGTGATAATTAAAGAGAGAATAGTTTAGCATAAATGCATATATATGTGCTTTCATCATTTTCATAGAAAGATAGCTGAGTACTTCGTAGAAGTGAACTCTCAGTGCCTGCTTTCATAAAGAAAATTCAAGACATACCTAAACCCCAGTGATTTCATCCCTCACGAGATGCACCCACAGGAATACCAAGCTGCTGGATGAGTCAGTAGATGGGTTTCCATAGATTGTTTGGGAGTGTGGTAGCATGACACAAATTTATTCAGTCAACCTCCATTTCTGGGGTATTTTTATAAGGAAGGTCAGTGATCTGTCTGAGCCTAATTATCCCATCTGGCAAGTGTGCTTGAGGCATACAAGTTTGCTGCAGTTCATGTGCACAAAGAAGCGATGTGGTTAATACATTGTTTATTCAGCTCTGACTCCTCAGCTGGATGGAAAGGTATCTGCTGGCAGCTGCATTGCCCAGGTTAGCCCTAGGTGTGGCTCTGGGAAAGGACTCAGGCTTTATTGGGAGAGCTTTCTCCACTGCTCTGCTATTGGGATTCTCATTTTCATCCTGTTCTTTTTAACTCATTCTTTTAATGGTCTCAGAGAAGTTAAAAGCTTCATCTAGAACTTAGGTTCGATTTTTCAGAAGTTTCTGTGTTCTTCTAGTACCACTGAAATGGTAGGCGGACTTTTGAGAAAGACCTCCAGGTCTTCAAGCCGCAGCATCATCCAGCCTACCATTGTCTATTTTAAGTCCTCCTGCAGAGCTCCGCGAGCACTGTTTGTAGGCAGCCCAACCCTCTCCCAGCACAATTCTGCCACCTGGTGCCCTATAATGCAGAGAAGTGGATTGGGAAAGGAATGCTGCTGAAGCAAGTACCATGCCCATGTCACGTGCACAAGATGTGGATGAAAAAGGAAATGAATGTGTTAACTCTTGGGTTATATATTGGCATACAAATTCCTAAAAATCCCCATTCTTTCCTAGGGCATCCATTCAAAATGTCAGCCAAAATTAATATGGATTACTGACAGTCAGTATATTTAAACTTTCACCAAGACTATGTGCAAAGCTGAAATCTTCAGAGACATCATTATTAATGAAGCTGCTCGGTTATATGCAATAATGCAGATATATATTGTAAGACATCCATTTCCATGTGCATTGTACTCCTATATCAGCACTGAAAAGAACGCAATACAATTCTTGCTGGAAAATGTTTTAGATAAATCTATGAATTCAGTGAAAGCTCTATGTGTTTTATCTGCTGCTAAGCTTTTTCATTAGTGGCCCTTGACAAAACAGTGCTATGTAAAAGGTGACAGTCAGGCTGATAAAACTCCAATTTTCTTTGTTTAACCAGAAACGGGTGTGCAGTGTATGTATTTTCTCTCTAAGCTTTGAGGCTGCTGGCAGGGCTGAGGTAGGTGTGTCACTATCAGGTTTGCAGCTTGAATTCCATCAGTGGCCGTTTTCCCGCTAGGATGAGCTGTCCCTGTTAAGGTTGTCTCGGAGCAGAGCTGTGCCAAACCGTGATAAAGATTATATGCACTGGAACAATAAAAGCAAACATAGTATTCATGTGTCCCAGGAATGAGCTGATA
>VYZU01032639.1:10975-47122 GCA_013401355.1 Ceyx cyanopectus | reverse complement strand
TAAATGAGTAAAACAGAGTGTGGTAGCCCTTGTTATGTCTGTGTTTGTAAAAATGCAGGTTTGTAGAGAAAGCAAACTCATCTCTTCTGGTGCTGCAATGAAAATGTGTGTGCTTTTTCTAGTATAATCATTGAATTGTGCAGTGTTTCAACAAAAAGCTTATCGTTCCTTTGTTTGAAAGATAACTCAGAAAAAACACTAGGTTTCCTTGGCTATGTGAAACAAATATTTTTTTCCTTTCTGAAAAATTTGCTCTGGTACAGTTGTCCAGTAAGCAATTGTAATTGCTTGTATTGCAGTCATCTAAGCTAATCTTTAATTCTGCCAACATCTTAGATCAAACAGTTCTTAAGTGATTTAAGGGAAGGTGATGGAAGTTATGGGGATGAGAAAAAAATGAGAGTAGAATCAGGAGAAAGGAGGAGCTATAGAGGTCTGGAAGGGATCTCAAGGATCACCTGGCCCAACCTGTCTTCGCAAGAGCACAGTCTAGACAAGAAGATCCAGTATCCTGTTNATGGGTTTCCATAGATTGTTTGGGAGTGTGGTAGCATGACACAAATTTATTCAGTCAACCTCCATTTCTGGGGTATTTTTATAAGGAAGGTCAGTGATCTGTCTGAGCCTAATTATCCCATCTGGCAAGTGTGCTTGAGGCATACAAGTTTGCTGCAGTTCATGTGCACAAAGAAGCGATGTGGTTAATACATTGTTTATTCAGCTCTGACTCCTCAGCTGGATGGAAAGGTATCTGCTGGCAGCTGCATTGCCCAGGTTAGCCCTAGGTGTGGCTCTGGGAAAGGACTCAGGCTTTATTGGGAGAGCTTTCTCCACTGCTCTGCTATTGGGATTCTCATTTTCATCCTGTTCTTTTTAACTCATTCTTTTAATGGTCTCAGAGAAGTTAAAAGCTTCATCTAGAACTTAGGTTCGATTTTTCAGAAGTTTCTGTGTTCTTCTAGTACCACTGAAATGGTAGGCGGACTTTTGAGAAAGACCTCCAGGTCTTCAAGCCGCAGCATCATCCAGCCTACCATTGTCTATTTTAAGTCCTCCTGCAGAGCTCCGCGAGCACTGTTTGTAGGCAGCCCAACCCTCTCCCAGCACAATTCTGCCACCTGGTGCCCTATAATGCAGAGAAGTGGATTGGGAAAGGAATGCTGCTGAAGCAAGTACCATGCCCATGTCACGTGCACAAGATGTGGATGAAAAAGGAAATGAATGTGTTAACTCTTGGGTTATATATTGGCATACAAATTCCTAAAAATCCCCATTCTTTCCTAGGGCATCCATTCAAAATGTCAGCCAAAATTAATATGGATTACTGACAGTCAGTATATTTAAACTTTCACCAAGACTATGTGCAAAGCTGAAATCTTCAGAGACATCATTATTAATGAAGCTGCTCGGTTATATGCAATAATGCAGATATATATTGTAAGACATCCATTTCCATGTGCATTGTACTCCTATATCAGCACTGAAAAGAACGCAATACAATTCTTGCTGGAAAATGTTTTAGATAAATCTATGAATTCAGTGAAAGCTCTATGTGTTTTATCTGCTGCTAAGCTTTTTCATTAGNTAGAAGTGTCCAGTGTTGGAGAATCTGTCACTTGACTGGGGAGATTATTCCAATGGCTGCTTGTTCTTGTGCTGAAAAATTTTCCTCTTGTGTCTTACCAGAATCTCCCGAGGAGTAACTTGCACCCATGACCCCATGTCTTTTTCATGTAACTTNTGCTGGAAAATGTTTTAGATAAATCTATGAATTCAGTGAAAGCTCTATGTGTTTTATCTGCTGCTAAGCTTTTTCATTAGTGGCCCTTGACAAAACAGTGCTATGTAAAAGGTGACAGTCAGGCTGATAAAACTCCAATTTTCTTTGTTTAACCAGAAACGGGTGTGCAGTGTATGTATTTTCTCTCTAAGCTTTGAGGCTGCTGGCAGGGCTGAGGTAGGTGTGTCACTATCAGGTTTGCAGCTTGAATTCCATCAGTGGCCGTTTTCCCGCTAGGATGAGCTGTCCCTGTTAAGGTTGTCTCGGAGCAGAGCTGTGCCAAACCGTGATAAAGATTATATGCACTGGAACAATAAAAGCAAACATAGTATTCATGTGTCCCAGGAATGAGCTGATAAGTAGAGGTTTTGAAAACTGTAATAATGGAGGGAAAACTCAAAAGCTTGCTTTTCTTTCTTTTCCTCATCTCTGCTTGGTGTAATTTAATAAATGAGTAAAACAGAGTGTGGTAGCCCTTGTTATGTCTGTGTTTGTAAAAATGCAGGTTTGTAGAGAAAGCAAACTCATCTCTTCTGGTGCTGCAATGAAAATGTGTGTGCTTTTTCTAGTATAATCATTGAATTGTGCAGTGTTTCAACAAAAAGCTTATCGTTCCTTTGTTTGAAAGATAACTCAGAAAAAACACTAGGTTTCCTTGGCTATGTGAAACAAATATTTTTTTCCTTTCTGAAAAATTTGCTCTGGTACAGTTGTCCAGTAAGCAATTGTAATTGCTTGTATTGCAGTCATCTAAGCTAATCTTTAATTCTGCCAACATCTTAGATCAAACAGTTCTTAAGTGATTTAAGGGAAGGTGATGGAAGTTATGGGGATGAGAAAAAAATGAGAGTAGAATCAGGAGAAAGGAGGAGCTATAGAGGTCTGGAAGGGATCTCAAGGATCACCTGGCCCAACCTGTCTTCGCAAGAGCACAGTCTAGACAAGAAGATCCAGTATCCTGTTCAGCTGAATCTTAGAAGTGTCCAGTGTTGGAGAATCTGTCACTTGACTGGGGAGATTATTCCAATGGCTGCTTGTTCTTGTGCTGAAAAATTTTCCTCTTGTGTCTTACCAGAATCTCCCGAGGAGTAACTTGCACCCATGACCCCATGTCTTTTTCATGTAACTTCTTGTGAAAAGGGAGTCTCCATCTTCATTGTAGCCACTCTTTAGATACTGGAACATGATTACAGAATTATAGAATCATTTAGGTTAGAAAAAACCTCTAAGATCCTAAGTCCTTACTCTACCAAGTCCACCACTAAGCCATATCCCCAGGCAACACATGATGATAAGGTCTACCCTAAGCCTTCTTTCCTCAAGGCTGAGTGAAGCCAATTCTTTCCTCATACAGCAGCTTCCCAATCCTTGGATCATTTTTGTGATCTTTCTCGGGACCCTCTCCAGCCTGCCCACATCTTTTATGTACAGTGGGGACCAAGACTGAACACAATATTCCAGGTGTGGCCTGACAAGTGCTGACTAGAGTGGAATGTGACTTCTTTGTCTCTGCTGGTGATGCCCTTGCTGGTGCAGCCCAGCATCCTGTTGGCTTTCTTTGCCACAGCAGCAAACTTTTCAGTCATTGTGAGCTGCCTGTACACTAGGACCAGTATCAAAAGCCTTTGAGAAATCCAAGTAGACAATGTCCATTTCTTGTCTGGCTTCAACCGAGCAGGCCACTTTGTTGGAGAAGGCAATCAGGTTTGTCAAGCATGATCTGCCCTTGGTGAATCCATGCAGGCTTTTCTCCATCAGGTGCTTCATTTGATGTTTGGTAGTCCCTGGGAGCATTTGTTCCATAACTTTCCCAGGAACTGATGCAAGTGATGGTCATATAATTTCCCAGGTGTTCCTTTTAAACCCATCTTGTAGATGAGGATGACATTAGCCTTCTTACAGTCTTCTGGGACATCCCTCAATCTCCACAGCTTTTCAAAGGTTATGGAGAGTGGCCTTGCAAGAACTTCCACCAGCTCTCCTAACACCCTTGAATGTATAACAGTTGGGCCAGTTGATATATAAGAGTCAAGCTCCTGTGATAGTCCAAAGCCCAACTCTTCCTTCACTCATGGTGGGTCTGTGTTTGCAACCACCTAGATTTTCATTCCTGAGGCCTGAGGCCCAACAGGGCTGGTAAATACAGAGGTGAAGTGTTGAGAACCTCTGCCTTTTCACTGTTGTGGTGACTAATTCACTTCTCCTGTTTAACATCTGGCCAGTATTTCCTTCTGTTTGTGCTTGCTGCTTGTGTACCTGAAGAACTTTCTTGTAGTTTTTGACACCATTAGTGTGAAGAAGCAGTCCTCTGCACAGCCCGGAAGCTTGCTGGATGGCTGAGCTGCTTTATTGTTCCTCCAACAAATGCTTGGATAATTGAAGTCACGTGTAAGAACCAGATTATTTTGACCTGAAGCCTGTGTAAGTGACCCAACTATTGCTTCATCATCTTGGTTTGGATATCAGATGCCTATTTTAAGATGCCCTTGGAGACAGCACCTCTGGTCTTGACCCAGAGGCACCCAAAGGGAGTCAAGGAAGTTGAGAGGAGAATTAAACTATGACATGCTGAAGGAAAAGATTATATACCTATAGTGAGGTAGGTAAGAGGTGCTTTTATTTGCAGTTTGTTTTATGTTCTTGTTGTCTATGTCTGGGCGACAGAATGTATCCGGCCTCGGGGTCAACTCCAAGTATTTGCAGCTGAAGAACTGGGGAGTTTTGTAGCATGGAAGGCAGAGTCATGGCAGCTCTACATTCTGCACAGACCCTGCATCTGCTTGGCTGGCTATAGCTCTGCAAAGTAGACTGGAGTAAACTGCATGGTGTTTGCATCTCTGTCTTCCCTGAATGTCTCCTGCACTCCTGCAAACACCAGATTTATTTCATTGTTTTAGTTGCCGTCAACAAAATCATCCTTCAGCATCTTAAAACTTTCCTCCTAGGATACAAGATAAGTAGCCATTTTATTGATGAGCTTATTGAGATTTTATGTGTCTAACAGTGGCTTTCATCACTGCGTGGTTCTGTTGCTTCGGCAGGAGAATTTTATCTAAAATGTATGAAACAAAAAGGGGCTTAGCACAGCTAAATGTTTATTTTTTTAAAAAGGGAAGTTGATAGTAGGGAGTCAGTAGACTCACTAGGTAGTTCAAGAAATAGAGCTATTAGATTAAAATTTGTAGGGACTTCTTTTTGGTTGGTTTTGAGGATTTTTTTAATTAGATACTGCCTTTAGTCATAATAGATTTATCATAGAATCATAGAATGTTTAGGGCTGGAAGGGACCTCCAAAGGTCATCTAGTCCAGACACCCTGCAGTGAGCAGGGACACCCTTAACTAGACCAGGCTGCTCAGCACCTTGTCCCACCTCTGCTTGAATATCTTCAGGGATGGGGCCTCAACCACCTCCCTGGGGAGCCTATTCCACTTATCCACCACCCTCAAGGTAAATAACTTCTTCCTGATATCCAGTCTAAATCTACTCTAATTTAAACCCATTACCCCTCATCCTTTCACTACAGGCCCTTGTAAACAACCCCTCTCCAGCCTTTCTGTAGGCCCCTTTCAGGTACTGGAAGGTGCCTATAAGATCGTCCCGGAGCCTTCTCTTCTCTAGGCTGAACAACCCCAGCTCCTTCAGCCTGTACTCATAGGAGAGGTGTTTCAGCCCTCTGATCATCTTTGTAGCCCTCCTCTGGACCTGCTCCATCAGGTCCATGTCTTTCCTGTGTTGAGGGCTTCAGAACTGGATGCAATACTCCAGGTGAGGTCTCACCAGAGCAGAGTAGAGGGGCAGAATCACCTCTCTCGATCTGCTGGCCACAGTTCTCTTGATGCAGCCCAGGATGCAATTGGCCTTCATGGCTGCAATTACACACTGCTGGCTCATGTCCAGCTTCTCATCCACCAATACCTTCAAGTCCCTTTCTGCAGAGCTGCTTTCATGACCTTGGAAGTAATTGTGAGCAGCAAAGGAACTTAAGGAAAGATTGATTGAGTGGTTTCACTTCTGAGTTGTTTTTTTCCTGGGTAAACAGACATCATGTTTTTCATTGTTGGCAAAAGGTTTCAGTGCTACAGATAATGAAGATACCATTTTGTCTTTTGCAAGCACAAAAATCACAGGGAAATTGGTTTGGGTTTTTGGAAAGTGGAGGAAGGAGGAGAAGCTGTAAGATGCAGTCCTACATGTAAAATAACCTCTTAAGTTTGGCTTCATATGCTAATTCCATGTGATGTACTTTATGGGCACCTAGACTTTCAGTGTCTAGGGCAAGCATCCTATGTGTGAGAAACTCGGGGAATGGGGGCCCAAGGGCTCATCCAGTATGAGTCTGTGATGTCCCCATACTCTGTTGTTTGAGGGAAGACGATGATGGCCCACTTCTGTCTGTCACCATCAAGGCTGGTGACAGACACAACGTCTAGAAAGAATATACTTGACGTTTGGGGAATTATTTTTTCCCTCCTTTCATTTTCAGGAGGTGATGTGTTTCAGACAGGAAGTGCTGAAATGACATTTCTGGTTTAGTGACCCCTGTAGCTCCTGTGAAGTTTTTAGCAGTGATAATGTATTTATTGCTTGGATAAAATTAATCCCTCCAAGCTGCCTTTGCATGGTTTCATCTTTGCTTGTGTAAGAAACTCAATAAGGATTTGTAGTGTACATTTCTTAACCAGATCAAGCAATGTATCATGGCATCTCTGTGCCTCTTTCCTCAAAACGCATGGTCAGAAAAGTGTTTTGCTTAGAGAGTCTTTCAGGCTGGGAGCAACAGCGCTAAAGATTCTGAATCCATGAGGGAACTGGATTAATTAGTAACTATTACCTGAGTGAAGAGTAAAAAGTAAAACACTGTTTTAACAAATTTACAATCTAAATGCATATTTGTCAGAAGGAGTATGTTATTATTTTCATAAGTACTGGCTTTAATATCACAGTCCTCAAACTGTCAATTCCTAAACTCAATTGCCTATCCTGTACACACAGGGGTTTTCTCACCATGATATGTCATCTTTCCTGGCCACAAAATTCAGGGGATTTAGCTGGTACCAAAGGCTGATTAAGAAGTATGGAAGGAAAAAATCTGATCGTTATTATTACTCATGAATGGGACAATTCAGTACAGTATATTGTTTATCCTGTGCTAACATGAAGTTTGAAAGTACTAAAAATATAGAGAATAGTATCAATCATTAATCTGGAAACATGGCCTGTGAACCAAGCAGGGAACCTTCAGGACAACTTTCCATCTTAAGTTATTATTATTTATTAACATGCTTATCCCAATGTCATCAACTCACTTATTTGACCCTGACTTCTGCTTCTTTAATTGCTTTCATTAAGCCACAAAGAAGGTGTAAATATTTAAATTACTAATTTTCCCCTTGTTTATTCATTCTGTTTATTAAGAATATTTGTACTCAGGCATTTATTACAGCAATCAATATTGCCTTTCTGCATGGTTCATTTGTAGAAAAAAAAAAGTGTATTCTTAGATATGGATTTATATCCAAATGAAGGTGAAGTGTCTCTCAGGTTGTTTTCTTGTTAAGTATCATTTTAATTGTTAACATTGTAACTCACTGGCTTGAACTGTAGCCACATTAGGTTGGGTCATTTCCTATTTATAGCATTTTTAAAATAGACAGTACAGGTGTTGTGTGTACATTTGTAAATGTTTCCTGTGGCCTTCTGCTATGTGCAGCTGTGCCAGACAGGAGAATTCAGATTGCCATTGTGTCCTGTTTTAAGTGAGAACAGAATTAGTTCTGTTCAGTAATTTTACATCTCAGCTCAATTCTTCTAACCACACTGTCTGAAGGTAGCAGCCTGTTTTCCCAGGCAGTGTCTGATTCTAGCAGTGATAACACCCCATGGTTAGAGTTACTACCAAGCGTTGGAATGCAGACCAAGGCCACTGCTGGATCTGTGTGCCACACTGGGGGGTGTAGAAAGTGAAAGGCCACAGGGAGGATTGGACAGGACAGGTGACAAAGGAGTTCTTTGTCCCCTATATAGACATGTTGGTACAATGATAGAGCTTTGAGTTACCAAGTCTGATCTGTCTGCATTGCACAGCTTGTGGTTGTGCAGTGCTAACAGATTCAATTTAGGATAGACTGTTTTCTAACGTTCTCTCTAGAGAAAAAGGAAAAACAAACAGCAAAAACAAAAAGGAAAATGCCAGACAGGACAACAACATTGCAGCAGGATCCTGATCTAGTACGTGGTCTTCTGTTGCTCCCATAATAAAAACTAGCAGTTGCATGTCACCACACACACACAAAATTAATTAAATGACCCACATCACTATATGACATCCACTTTACAATAAAGACAAGAGTTGTGTTACTTTATTTTGTGTTTATTAAAAGAGAGCTTTTTTGCGGTGAGAAAGGAGATGAAGTCCCAGCTCTGAAAGCAGAGAATCCCTTCTCTGAACAACTCGCAAAAGAAATAAACAATGGGGGAAGGAAAGTAACACTGAGTTTGTACATGCACCGTCTTGGCGTGTGAATCGCAGAATGGTTTGGAGTTGGAAGGGACCTCTGGAGGTCATCTAGTCCAACCTCTCTGCAGTGAGCAGGGACATCTTCAACTACATCAGCTTGCTCGGAGTCCCATCCAACCTCATCTGGAATGTTTCCAGGGATGGGGCATCTCCTATCTCTCCGGGCAACCTGGTCCAGTGTTTCACCATCCTCATTGTAAAATATTTCTCCTACTTAGTCTAAATCTACCTTCTCCTAGTTTAAAACCTTTACCCTTTGTCCTGTCACAGCAGACCCTGTCCCCACTTTAAGTACTGAAAGGCTGTTTTAAGGTTTCCCCAGAGCTTTTTCTTTTCCAAGCTGAAAAACCTAAAATCTCTCAGCCTGTCTTCATAGGAGAAATGTTCCAGCCCTCTGATAATTTTCATGGCTCTCTGTTTCTATATTGGGAAAGGCAGAGCTTAGCTCCACCAGTCTTATCTCTTGCTTAGTCTCCCTGATGTTCCTTAAGCTTTCTACTACCTCTCACAGCTTCATACCCAGGCTGAGCAATGTCCACCTGGTTGCACTGCACACAGCTGTTATTACTATTGCTACCTGTTACCATTGAAAGGCTCCAGCACACCCAGCAGCCTGATACCTTCTGTCTTGGTTGCCACATCTGTTCTGGTGAGTGTAAAGAACGTGGCTCTCTGCTGAGCGAAGACCAGAGCTAAGCTCCTTCTGAGAGGGTGGTGACCACCAATTAACTTTCTAAGCTGCAAGAGCTTCAGTGCCTTTCCCACACACCCTTCCACACAAATGACCATGCCACACTGGCTTGTGCACCATGATTTTTTTGCGTGTTCTAGTTACTACTATTCCTCAGGGGCTTCTTTAATATGCATAGAGACTGTCATTGTTGCCCTGACAATGCCCACTCCAGCATCTGCCATGAGAGCTGCCAATACCTGGCCAGTCTCTCCATTTCATTGCCATTGACCTACCTCAGAAAAACCCCCATATGCCAAGATCCACTGTGTATCAGGATGCTCTGTAACTCAGTACTTACTAGTGCTGAAGTTGTTCAAGGTATTGAACAAAGGAGATCTACTTTTCATCTCTGCAACCTGTGAATTTAACTGTCTACTGAGCTGTTATTTTATGTGTCGACAGCTGACTTGGAGTGTGTCCACGGAGGAGACAGCAGCATCTTTCTGTCTCCCAAGCTGAGATGGGGATGACTTGGAAGGGTTTAACTAGGGACATGTCCCTGTACCCTTCATTCAAGCAAGGATCCACGTTCCCTTTTGTGCTGCCTCATCTGCTCCGAGACGTTCAGGCCTCTCAGTTTCCTATCTTTGGCCTGTAGCTTTCTGCACTTTTGAAGCTACTGCTCGCCCATGAAGATGCAGTGAGTTTTGGGGCAGGAACCTCTTTCCCTTCAGCTCTTCCTTCACAAGTAGATGTCTGCTGCCTCCTCTTCTGGCTTCAGGGTGTCCCAGCTAGCAAAAAACAGTGTGAACCATAGTCCCAGCAGCTTATGTACCATGAAACAACTGGACGTGGAGAAACTGCTGCCAGAGGGAAACGTAACAGGAGTGCAGAGGGTGTTTTTGCACATACGGCTGGAGCTGAAGGCACGAGCTGCTGTGGGGCCTGGGGGAGCTGAGCCAGGCGGCAGCGCGCACCAAGGACCAGCTGCGGCACTAAGCTGCCACGTGGCACTGGAGAGAAGAAAATCAGCTATAAACTGCTTTGCTATTTAAAATATATATATTGGTATGTGGCAGTGTGGTTGTCAGGTGTGCCATTAGATGGGTTGGTAACAACTTTGTTAAGCTCTGGTGGAAATCGGGGCAAAACCAGCTGGTGTGTCAGGGTTGTCATTCATTTTCTCTGGAAGTCCTCTCTGAATTACTGATAATTAGAGGATATGTTAACTCATTTGCCTGTGCTTTGAAGCTAATAATTATTTGAAACAGAAATGAAGTGACCTCTGAGTGAGGTGATCCTAGCTGCTCTGTTGCTACTGTTGGAAATGTGCACCCAGCTGTAGGTTTAGGACTGCTCATCTCTCTTTCTGCAGGATTAATGTAATTTCAAATAAAGGGGAAGATTGAAGGGCAAGGGGCAAAGAGGAAAGTACAGTGGAAAACTGGAGGCCATTAAACTGAAAAACCCTCTGTTAGAAAGTGTGCAGTCTTTGATGTCCTGGTTGTTTAGATCACATAACATTAAAAATGGGATTTAAAAAGTGTTCATTTTATACATTTTATCTCCACTATTTCAAGCTGCAGTCAATGAAGGAGATTTTAATGATAATGACCTAATTATTTTTCATACCTTGTAGTAAACATATAATGTTGATACTTTAAGGGCTTCAATTCATTATTTAAGTTTTACAACTTGGTAAAAGCTACTGTGAGAAATCAGCATGCCATATGAAACTCCATTGTCCAGGCACACTTTAATCATACCCTGTTCTTATTACAACAGTAAGCATTAATTAAAATTGGAAGCCTGTGAGTAATTATTTCTTTCCTTGCAGTTTTCTTTGAATGGCATTATTATTATATTCAAATCCTTCACGAAGGTAGTGGTTAAGGTGGATTAAATATGAGTGAATAGTTTTCAGTCTTTCAGAGGTGTTGGAACCACAACCTGATGTTTTCCCATACAGATTGCTGTCACAGTTGCACTGTATTTTCTTTAGTATCTTTTGTTTTATTTGTGCACTCATGAGTTTTATTTTGTAAGGGAGGTTGAGCTCTTTCTTGGTGTTTTCTGGATAGCCTGGTGTTTTCTAAAAAACAAACAAACAACCCCAACAAGTACTGATTAAGCCTATCACTTTAAACTTCATCTTGCAGAAGAAAGACTTTTTCTGCTTTCCTTTGCTCTGAGTTTTCTTGCCAGATGAACCAAGGCTGTTTACTCCTGGGAACAAGTGTTCAGCTTGCACTATGCATGGGTGAACACTGACTGAGAGCTGAGCTCTCTCTTGATAACTACTTTAAAGTAAACCATGCAGACCCTGTTGCCTGAACACCCCACAGAGTTTGGTGTTCCTCTTCTCAGGCTGGTTAGTGGACAGTTAAAGCATGTGCTTATCCCTGCAACTTGTACACTGCTTTAGTGTTAGATAAAATTTCAGTTTCCAAGGAAGCATAGTAAAGCAAATCCAGATCTTGGGGCAAGTATGACAGGGAAGAAATTCTTGGCGTTGGCAGTCTCCTGTTTGCTACTATATTTTTTTAATATTTTTACCATTACACTTCCCACAATGTAGACATAGAGGATAATGTATAATTATATATACAATACATTCTGTAATAATGTACTAAATAATACATCATACGGTTATGTGTGTGTATATATATACACACATAAGTATGTGTGCATACACATAAATTCTTTGTTTTGAAAACCCTGCTCCTGCAATGAGTTTTTATGTAACTTTAATACCTCATTGACAAGGACAGGCTATAAGTTGTGTATAAAATCATCTACTTATAACCAGCTAATGGCAGGATCACAGCTTAGTCTCATTAGTAATGTCCCCTGGTATGTATTCTGTAAGTGCTTTAATTGCTCTATCTCCTTGCTTTCCTGAGCAGAAAATGCCACTGAAAGGCTGCTCTAATACATGGTGAATATATTTCAGTCCATGCTTCTAAATGGGTAGGTGTCCTCCACCAATCTGTTTTAGTCATTGAGCTGTAATCAGAAATTTCAACTTGTTGCAGCCTGAGGTGACAATTTTCTGTGTTGTTTGTTGGGTTGTGCCTGTTTATAGGTTCTGGTTTGGCCTTGATGACCAGCTCTTTGTGATACCCTGGGAGTGATGAATACAGTCTTAATGATGGCACCCACCTATATATGTATATATGGTAGATATTTTTAGGTAATAAAATATTTATGCAAAATTTTATATAATAAAAAGTCAATGCGTGGCAACTTTGAAACACCAGAGGGGAACTGAATAATTCTATGACAGATTTGTCAAGAAAGGCTGCAAATTCATTTTGAAAGCTCTGGGCTACTTTGGGATCCACTGAATTCCTAGTCTTTCTTTTACTATTGGCCATCCATCCATGACTTGTTAGTCCTGGCAGGAGGTGCTTGCGTTGCAGGAGCTGTCTCCAGCTGAAACTTTCCTTTTCCTGTACGTGGGATGAGTAGAGAGCAAATTGAGTTTTCTTCTGGCAAGGGAGAGTTTTTGGCAGTGTTCATTGATAACACTTGTTATTGTGCTTTTGAGGATATCTAGATGGCATATGAATTCCTGAAGTTTCTTCAACAGCAGTAAAAGCACAGTGCTCATTCACACATAGGAAAAGGAGCATATTCCCTAACAAACATTTGTTCAAATATGTAGAGCTCACAGTTTTCTTTGCCTGAAATGCACTAATCAATTATTACACCAAAAAGGCATTTTGATCTTTCAGTGTGCTTTGCAGATTTTGAGACCATATATGTTAATATATTGAGACCATATGTGTTAAATATTTGTTTAATTTGTGTTGCATATTCTACATTTCTGGTGTATTGGACATGTTACATCATTGCAGGGCCCACGCAGAATTCCCTATGCGTACACATGTAGCACTAAGATTAGGACTGACTTGGGTCTGTTGTGTGTAGGTGAAGTACAAGCAAAGTCATTTGTAGTATAGAGGTGACTTGAGAAGAGGGATTTTCTTGCAGGGGTCTTTGGTTAGCTGGAAGAACTCATCAAAGATGTGGAGAAACTTGTTCAGCTCCTCTCTGTTCTTAGCAAGGGAGAGCTAGCTTTTGTTGGCTCACAGGTTCAAGAACCGTCAGTAAGTGTTGATGAGATGATAGGGGTTTTTGATGAGATTATAGGTTTTTCTCCTCTATTACTGAACCTGCAGCTGTCTTCTCCAGCTGAGTAGTTTTGCTCCATCCTGTATTTTATAACATTTTAGGAAATCTCCTTTTAAGATAGAGCATGATGAAAGTTCAAAGATTTATTTTTTGGACCTTAATGTAGAGCTGATTATTGGACCCATTCCAGAAACTTTATAGATGTTTTGTAAACACCATCAATTCTTTAGATCATGTTCAATTTATCAATAATTTAGATAGATGGCCTGGATGGGTTTTCAGCGGGGCTTGTGCTGTATTGTTTTTCTACAGAAATTTGCCTGTTTTGTTTGGGTTTTTTTGTAGAGTCCCATGTTAGCAGCATGATAGGAAAGGGGCCAAGGCAAGTCTGTCCGAGACTTCCTTATGTCCTTTGTGGGTTGGGTATTATAAACAAGTCTGAATTAATTTCTGGAGATCTTTGCAGACCAGTTTCTGCAGAGACCTGGAAGTGAATTTTCTATAGGGAAACCTGGTCAGGACATTGAAGTGAAGGAATATGGCTTTCAGGGTTCTTAGTGAAGCTACTGAATGTTTGGTTTTCTCCTTTGTGTAGTCAGTGTATCACCAGCAACATCTGGCAGTTAACTGTCACATCAGCAGATGAATGGGACCTGCTTGAGCATCCCTCAACAGTCTTTCACAAGTGACACCAAAAAACTGTGTTTTATCTGTCTGTGTTCCCAAGGTAATACCAGCATCCTTTTTGACTAGTTTTTACCTTCAAGGTGAGCTGGAATTGCACTTTGCTTGCAGATCTGGGTGGGCAACATGTAAAAGGATATTCCATGAAGTTATGTCCTTTGGTGATAGCAGCTGAAACTTGAAGCTTCTGTAGTGAGCCTTGAACTGTCCTGAGCATTTGGAAAATTGTGTCTGGTGATGGAGTCCGTGGCACACTGCACATGCAAGGCTGTGCTGGATGAGTAGGGAACAGGATCATTCAGACACAGCATGCTGCACAGTAGAGTCATAAGCTACAGTTACCTGAAGCGGCGCACAGAGCAAAAGGTTTCATCCTTTGTACTGTTAAAGCAGTTAAGCAAAATACTGCACAGAAAATAACATGCCCTTTGAGGGCTGTCTGGAAGTTTAGAGCACCAGAGAATTCATACTTGGCATGACATGATGGTTTTCCAACCTGTCAGCCCCTTGTGGTTAAACATTCTTGAAATTACTGTAACTCCTGGCAGAGTGACCTCTGCCACAGCCCTTTCATTTCACAGAATGCTCTGGGTTGGAAGGGACCTTTAAAGGTCATCTAGTCCAAGCCTCAGCAGAGAGCAGGGACATCTTCAACTGGATCAGGTTGCTCAGAGCCCCATCCAGCCTGTCATTTTACAGCATGCAGCTGTTCTGTGTAGTAACACCAGGAATGCAGCGTGGAAGCAGAGGCAAGGAGTGCTGGCTCACCTGAGGCCAGAGACATGAGGCCACCTTTGTGCTTGTGGAACAAGTGCACAAGAGGGGGCTTTGGAAAGCATTTTGATGGCTGTGAAGTAGGAAATATTATGTAGGAAAGAAGCACACGTCCGCAGGTTATTTTTTTCTTTTACAAATCATTCTCATATAATACTTGCTTTATTGCAAATGTGGGGGATTTTTTTATGCTTTGAGATTTAGAAGTTTTCCTATGAAAACTACTTCCTACTTTTTTTTCTCCTTTTCCACAGCTAACCTCCTTTGTTCGATAAAAGCAAAGAAGAAGTGAAGAAGTATGGGGAGGAAGAAAGACCTTAACTTTCAAAACTAAAAAAGCTTAAATTCTCTTTTATGTTTTTCAAAGATCTTTTTTGACAGGAGGGCTGCTTAGAAGGAAACAAACATGAAATATTTTTTCTCTCATATTCCGTGAAGAAAAAGAATAATTTTCTAGTATATTTGAACATATTTTTAATCATCCCTAGTAGAAAATTTCTTCAACACATCAGATCATGTCTGGAGTAGATGTTTTAAAAGACTGTTTCTGATATTGCACTAACAATTATAGGCTAAAGTTTATAAAAGAATAGAATCATATTTAAAAGTTACAAAGTCCCACTAGTGACACTGCTAAAAGAATATAGTGTATAGACTGATGTATGGTAACAGCGTAATGATTATTTATGCCATTAAATATGGTATAGGCTGTGAAAGTTGTGTGTCTTTTCATAGCAGCCATAGGATCCTTTGTGTCCAGTGTCTGCTTGTAGACTTCAGCATAGACTATGGCTTTGAATATGTAATAACCTCATTTGTGCTCATGTTGGCTTCTGGTGGTCTGAAATACAGAGTAACCTGTCGCTCCCTTCATTCATTTTTTGAGGTTTTGGCAAAAAACAAAAAAGGAAGTTTTATTTTGACAGTGAAAATGTTTTCTTATAAATGAAAAAAAATGAACCTTTTCATGAAGAATTAATGCTCGAGTTAAATCAGTTTAGACTCCCTTATGAGAAAAAAATAATCACTTTCATCCACTCTGTAATTAAGAGCTCCTCCTTTTGATTTAGTTCTGTCTTATATAGAGTATCTGTAAACCAATAATTTATATTCCACACCAGCTTCCCAGGTCTTCCTTATGCTTGTGCTGTGCATGATCCAGGGGAGCAGTGATAGTTTTACCACTGTGGAGTAGAAGAATGCCACAAAGACAAATGAAGTAGCTAACTTTATAGTCATAAATCATGTGCTTAATTGTTGGTTGTAGGACATTCTGGAGTAATAACTTCATTAGAAAAGTAAAATGTAATTTTATTTTTTCTGCTTTCATTCTATTTACTACTCTTTTTTCTAGTGCACTGATCTCAGTTTTATGAAAATCAGTACAAAGTGTCTTGGGAATCATTTACAGTTTCTTAAGGCTCTGTTTTTGCCTGGGAGAAAATCAACATAGCTTTCGGAAAAACATAAAAGCACCAGCTGGTTTTCTGCAGGAAATTTTATTTCCATAATACTTGCCTTTGGATATAATTTTACAAGAAGAAACATAAAATATGTGGAAATATTTAAGAATAGGTTTACAATAATTCTATTACTGTAAATATAAAGACTATCTTTCATGCCTTAGTAACTGCTCCAGAGGTCTGATGTGTTGAAAAAAAAAGGGAAGACAGATCTAGGAAGCAGCCCAGCCTCCCAGTGCCAGCTTGGCCATCTTGGGGACCATTGCCTAGAAACTAGTTTGCTTTTTGTCAGGACAACAGTTTTTTGATCTCTTACTTTAATGAAAAACCCAATCTGATTTACTAATTTGCCCAGAGCATCTTTGCTGGAGAAAAGGAGTGTGAAAAGGAGCTTAAGCAAGTTTGCTGATGATACCAAAGTGGGAGGAGTGGCTGACACAGCATCAGGCTGTGCTGCTATCCAGAGAGACCTGGACAGACTGGAGAGCTGGGCAGGGAGAAATTTAATGCAATTTAACAAGAGCAAGTGTAAGGTGCTGCATCTGGGGAGGAACACCACCGTGTGTCAGTACAGGCTGGGGGCTGAACTGTTGGAAAAGTAGCTCTGGGGAAAGGGACCTGGGGGTCCTGCTGGACAAGGGGATGACCATGAGCCAACAGTGCACCCTTGAGGCCAAAAAAGGTCAATGGCATCCTGGGATGCATTAGGAAAATTGTAAGCAGCAGGTCAAGGGAAGTTCTCCTTCCCCTCTACTCTGCGTTGGTGAGACCCCACCTGGAGTACTGTGTCCAGTTTTGGGCACCCCACTTCAGAAATACAGAGATTTACTGGAGAGAGTCCAGCGCAGGGACTTTTTTAGAGCCCTTCCTCTAACATGGCAATTCATGGTTACATAATCAAACTAGATCCATTGGTATCTCTGAGAAAGTTGTGCTGGGAATGTTGAATGAAACATTTATATTATCATCATCATAGTCATCATCTTACTTGTCTTCTGCTACACCCTGACCCAGATGACAGTCTTCTGTGAACAAACAACTCTGCATGCTCTACTCCTTTGCTGTGCTTTTCCCAATTCAGTGTAATGGAAAGACTGTGCACTAATAACACCACAGGAGCAGAGTGCTGCAGTATCAGATGGTGGTCTTAATTTTGCAGCACATGGGAATGTGCTGGATTCAGACACCAGAAATTAAGAAGTCTAGCAATACTGTGTGGAAGAAGTCTTCTGGGTCGGGCATATCCTTTTATGTCTGCCCCTGTGAGTGACATGCAATTTCTGTGCTGCTGCACTTCTTTGAGATGAAAGGATTTGTGTAACTCACAGAGACAGTCTTTGCCTTTAACAAAACCTGTTCCTGTATCTTTCATAATTCATGTCTCTTGCTTCAAATCACCTGTCTTTCTATCTCCACAAATTGATGATCCCTTAAAATCATTTTGCCAGTCACCCTGCCACTTTTTTGCTTCCTGCTTCAAATCCTTCTAATTTGGTTTCTTCCAACACCGGTGGTTTCCTAGACCAGGCTCATAGCAGCACGTGTCTGAAGGATGTGTGATGACTTGGCCCCTGGATGTCCCTCTTTCTTTCTGTCCATATGTGGGGGTCCGTTCATGCAGGATGCAGATAGCTAACTTGGACCAGATCCCTAGGGTGTTGATGGCAAAGTTTGGTTCCAAGTGGCTTATACCAGGGCTGTGTCTGTCTGAGAGGAGTGTGCTGCAGTAGGGACCAATGCCAGACTTTCCCCAGGTCACATTCTGACCAGCAGTTGGACCAGAGCTGCTCAGGCTACCAGGAGTGGGAAGGGTGAGCTCTCACAGCAAGGTTTTTCTGATATTTTCTCTTCAGCTTCCTGAATAGATACAAAATGCAGCCTTTCTAAAGCAAGCAGTCTCAGTGCTGTGTTTCATAACCACCAGGAAAAAATCATTAAAGGGGAAAAAAAAGATAGAATTACTGATTCAGCAGCATGGAGAGTAAAGCATAACCTCTCATTTGCTCATCAGAATACTGTGATTTTTTTCACAGTTGGTAAAGAATTTTTTCCTAGGAAAATTTAACATCTCTGGTTTTTACTTGTATATTGTACTTTTAGCATGTTAAAGCAACCAGCAATTATAACTGTATCTTCTGTAAGTTTTCACACCTAAAGATAGTAGTAATTCATTGGGACTGGTAAGTAAACAGGTTCTTCAGTTTCCATTCTGATTCCTGTGCACTACACCTGTTTATTAGGACAGCTTTTTATTTCAGTCAATGAAGCAACAGTGCATGGCAAAGGATGGTGTTAGAATTCATTATATTTTAAAGCAATATATGACATGCTGACAATTACAATTATTTTTTTCAGCTTAGATCCCTGTCACTTCTATCCCTGTAATAAGGAGTACTATTTATCTATTTTTAGGAGGCAGATTTTTTGAAGCATTCTAAATAAGAAAGGTAGAAGGGGGATAGAATTTGGTTGGTCTTAACTATATTTTTTAAAAAAAGGCAGACTAAGCCCTTGTAAAACACTTAGTTTTGCAAGGGGACTGTTTAACTGGGGGAATTGTCACTGTCTGCTGTGACAGTCTTTCTGGAATTGAATGACACTATATTCAGTATTTTGATAGAAATTGTTCTCAGTAAGAAAGATAACCCCTAATTTAACAGTACTCAGTATATTTATTCTAAAATGGGGTGAAAAAATGACTGATGGTTGACTGATAATGTTTTGTTGGTTTTGAATGAATAATTCCATGTAGCAGTCAGTAGCCACTGGCCGTCCTTGCACATACTGTGTTCTTGCTACTCGATGTCTTATAGTGACTGGAAAAATACACTGATCTAGATTCCATTTCATTGCCAAAGCAGCATTGTACCGTACTTTTTTACCAATTTAGCTTTCAATTTAGTTGAAGTTTTTAGGGATTTTTCCATAATAATTCTAAAAATACCTTAATTCACTAGCATCCTGCTTTTAGCGTGTGTAACCTGCATATAAATATATATATTCTGTATATATACAATGTGTATTAGTGACTGAGTTATTGTACCCTTCTCAGTGACCTAATAGCCTGTCTGATCGATGCTGCAGCCCCACCAGTGGTGCAGGGTTTTGGCTAATTAAAATGTGCTTTTAGTTCCAGTGTTTGCAGCAGATCTCTGATGCATTAAATTACCGGCCTTTAGTGTGTGCTTTTGGAACTGCAGAATCTATTTAAATTTCCATAGTAGGTTTTAGGATAACTTGCTGAGGAGCTTTCCACAAAGTCCTTTCACACAGCTTGCTTAGTCTGAAGAGTAAGCTGATGTTTTTCCCAGTGCAAAGATGTCAGTGCTGAGCAGGTCTTTCGCCAGGCCCCCAGTAGGGGTCACTAGGATGTATAAACAATTTAAGAAAGGGAAGGATTAGCCCTGTTAACTTCAGCAGCAGAGCTTTTAAGGCCTCATGCTACAAGTGCAGGGGGAAGCAGCAGCTCATCTCGCTGCTGCTCACATGGTGTCCCCACCACCGTTGTCAGTCAACCTGTCCCTGCAGTGCCTGGTTATGCTTCTACAGTCTGTAACTGAGGGAGAATTCAGCAATGCATTGGTTTGTTTTTTTAGACATGACCATCCTCTCTGGGCTTCAGAAATAGTTTTTAAGAAAGTACCCCATGCTTTGGCAGCTTACCCCCACTGCCGTGCTGCTGCTAGGCTCTGCTCCACTGTGATCATCTCTGCAGGATGCAGCTCTGCAAGACATGTCCTGGAGAAGAACGAGCCTCCATTCTTCCAGGCTTGCTTTAGTCCAGGTTCACTATCTGTTCTGGACTGTGCAGGGGGAGCAAAGATCTAAGAGAGAGCAGGTGGGTGGTATAACACTGGTGAAAACCTGGTCCCAGCAAGCAGGGCTGATGGTAAGCTGGGTTGTGGGTGAGCAGCATCAGGCCCCAAGGGTGTCTGTTGTCTTAGGTGTATGATGTGAGTTCTTCTGATGCGTTCAAACCTGGTGTCACCAATTTCCTGATCATCTGGGTGGTGACTGAGCTGTAAGAATGCTGAGTGCAGAATTGATGTGCAGCTTGCTGGCTTCTAAGTATTTATATAATTTTCTGTAAGACACATAGAATGTTGAGCTCATGTCTAATTGGTGCCATTTCTGGGTGGAACACAATATCCTTTTACAGATCGTAGGACTTTTGAAAATAATTTTAAGTAGAGTATTCATGTCTTTCTATATTTTCTCTGATAAAGGAAGTTTTTTGATGTAGTTTATTTCTATGGCACTTGAGCCTCCTATTTAATTGGGCCCTTTTATGCTCCAAGGCTCTCTGTTTGGCTCATGTGGTATTGGACTGTGTACTGTTCAGTGTTCCTCTGCTTCTTTTTGTTCAGTACACAAAAAGCAGGTACCTGAAATTGTGTTGTCTGAATACACATGAAAAATCCAAGGGGACAGCGGTGGCAGCAGGATGAGGGACTTTTCCCTTCCCAAAAGGAATTTCAGTCTGTGCTAAAGTAACTCTGCAGCCCTGGTTTCAGTAGCATTTGACATTCCAGAGATGCTAACTTCACTGCAAAGTGAAGGGCATGGAGGATCAGAGTTGGGAAGTAGCAGTGGTGGAAAGCATCAGTTCAGTGGCTGTGGTGGTTTTGTTTTGCACTCTGTAGGACTTTTGGACACTCCTCCAATTTCTAGAACTGCGTCTGCAGCAAAACATTAATCAATAGTGCTGCCATGCATGATAAATTGAAAAGTAAACAAGCAGAACTTGGTCATAAATAGGGCTTGTGTGGCTCATAAGCAGAATATTAAAACCCACCTCCTAAGATTGTAACTTGTTTTGTCTTCCATATTAAAGCACATGCACACAGAGGCACATGCAGAGGCACACTGAGACTACAGCAAGTAACAAAGCTTTGAGACTCACTTTGTCACAGCAGTGCCACTGAGGGCATGATCACCCCATTTAGTTACAGGAAAACTTGATTGAGCTTTCTTCTGTCTGTCCACTCACAGCAGATGCTGCTATACCCAGTATTCCAAGTGAGGTGGCAAAATGTTATTTTTAATTGTTTTGCCCTTGGCAGATTTTCTTCCAATCTGTCAGTTCCCTGAGCATCTCACAAAACATGACCCTAACAGAGGGAAGGGTTTTATTATTTTTAAAAGCAATGAGAGACTTTTTGAGCATGCACAAAATGCTGCTTTCCTGTAAGGTATCACATTTTACATGCTGCGTTTTTGTTACTTGCCAAAGCAGCTAGGTGGACTCACAGAAGGGATGAATAACTTTTTTTTTATCTTGTTATATATATATATATATATATATATATACACGATGTTAAATTTGTCACCAGGATATTTGCCATGGCTCTGTGGCCACCAGTATCTTAAGGTGTTGATAAACCACAGAAACAGTACATGGTTCTTCAGGGTCCCAAATTGCTCTTAAAAATGGTTCTACCTGAATCCTTCTCCTGTAATTGAAAACTCTCTTTTGGACTTGGTTCAGCAGCATCCAAAGGTACTGAGGCAAGTAAAAGTTGCACTGGACTGGGAGCAGTCAGAGTCATGACAGCAGCAGGGGTGATGAACTTATTTTTATAAGAGAATGAGAGTCTGCTGTAATCCTAGTCACAGACTGCTTTTGCCAGCTGCTTTTTGTGCTTTATCTTCCAAGCTGACATTTCACAGGAGATAGATGTATTATATAAATCCACATGAGAAGGAAATAAAATCAAGTCAGGGAGATACAGACCCTTTAGAAGAGATTAGAGATGGGAAGGGCACAAAGTAGGTACTGATACCATCTCTGGAACAAGTGAAAATATTTGAGAGGGATGAGGGAGGTAATGCCTGCATCTCCAAAAACTTGCTCCTGTGTTCTACGAGGCAGAGCAGCCTTATTTTGTCTCGCCATGCTGTGTTAGCACAGTTTGAAACCCGTGTCAAGTATCTCAGCAGGTGCATAAGGGACTTCGTGTCCCAGTGTGCTGGGAGGCAGGTGGAGCTACCTTTTATCCACGGTTTTGTTTCTTGCCCGTCCTAGCTCCCCAGTGTAACTTCCAGCTGGGGTGTGGAAAGGTTTGATCTGTGGCATTCCAAGGCCACCTACAGCAGCAGGCAGCATGAAATGAGAGCTGGGAGCTTGTCTACATCTCCTCTTCCAGTTTGATGTTTCTTTAGTCTCTTTGGCATCTGCAGTATATCCTGGAGGAGGTCTTGAAACATTAGAAAGAAGAAAGAGCTGAAAGGTGGGAGTGAAGGTTTCACTTACCCTGGCATGTTCCTGCAATGACTGAACAGGAACACTCTTGCCTTACGTAGAAGACTGTCAAGCAGCATTGCTGGAGACTAGAACTTTTCCGTAAGGCAAAAAATGCAGCAGCAAATTTGAAATGTTTCTGTATGTTTTCTATCTGATATAAAATTCATAGTGTCATGAAAACAGCTCAACCTTTTAATCAATTGTCAGAAAAGAAAGGTAAATGTCAGGAATAAGCAGGAGGGAAACAGGAAACAAAATAGAGAATATCAATGTGCTACTGTACAATTAAGTGGCGTTTATACAACCTGCATCTGGTATGCAAGTCCAATCCTCACTGCCAAAAAAAGGAGGTAGCAGAACTGGGAGAGATCTGAAGAGCTCAGCAGAGATGTTGGAAGTGCAGCTTCCTCAGGCTGTAGGTGAGGTGATGGGAGGCAAGGGAAGCATGATACAGCTCTAGAAGCTCATGAAGGGTATGATGTCAGAAGATCTGTGGGCCTACTCACCACCAAGTACTGTTGATAAGGATTCAGCAGGTTGTTGGAGAGGCTAATCACGGAGAAACCTATTCATTCCATTCATTAACTTGGCACACAGGAGCCATTTACAAAGTCTGTGATTCAGAAAGTGCTGGCAGGTGTGTATGTGTGCTTGCTCTGTCCTCATATACTTCCCCAAGTGTCTCCTTATGGCTGCTGCAGGTGCAGCTGGACCTCTGATCTCAGCCAGCACATCTATTTCTTGTATAATGTCATGGTTCTCAAGGCTTTCAGGATAAAATATAGGATCTGTCTTTTCAGGTTGTAACTGTTCGTGAAATTCGAAAAAAAAAACCCAAACAACAAACCAAACCAAAAACCACATTAAAATAAAATAAAGAAATAAAAAAAGGTGTGGCTAAGCCAAGTGTTGAAGTGTTGACATTTACAAAGCGCTCTAATACCACAATGACGAACACCATAAAACTGTCAGGGTAGAGAGGACTTGTGTCAGGTACCTTGAAAGTGACCTGTTTGACTGCTGCAAGGAACTATTAAAAGGGCAGCTATTAGGCAGTTCAGTATAAAGCAGAGCCCAAAGCAGTCTTACATCAAAGTGTTACATTACAGAGGTTGTCACTGTAGTTCTAATTGGCAAAAATTTGCCGTGACTTATTCTGCAGGGAAACACATTAATTTGCAGCTGAACAGATTTCTTTGTCCATAATTTTATTTAACACATGATGAAAACAGTTCATTAAAATGCAATTTATCAAATTTCCGTATCCTATATTTTTTTAACTGATGGGAGCACATGCCCATGTAAAAGCAGGGGCAGGCTGTGGAGGAAACAGGCACAACGCTGTCGAGTACACTGATTCCCGGAAAAACGGACTATTAGCCAATTATTAAGTAGCAGTGATTCTTTATTTGCGGCGCCGGATGCATGGGGGATAACTCCTCCTAACATGTAAATATCCCTGTAAATATCCCTGGATATTTACAGCTCTTTTATAAGCCATTACATGCATATTCATTCCCTGGGGTGGGTATAGTATAATTAGTCCCAGGAAAAGGTGTGGTTATTATAATTATTTCCGAGAAATCATTATCATATCTCCCCTCCTCCTTGCGCCTGCGCATTGTAGCCTGGTGGTCGTGGGCAGGGGGCTCAGGGGGTCTCAGGGAGGAAGTAAGAAGTCTTCCTCCATCTGTCCGCAGTTTGACCCCCCTGGTTAGCGCAGACTCGGTGGGCATTTGGCCTGTGTCCGAACCGCACGACTGGCCTCAACTGGTCCTCCCCCGATCTTCCTCTATCCATCCTGAGTCCTTGCTGATAAGCACTTTGTTTTGCCTCAACATCCGTGAGAATGTGCATTCTCCAGGCCCCACATGCTTGGGATTTACGACCACCAGGTCACGCCGACCTATGTGCATGAGGCCCCCATAGACATACAGAAATGATACATGTTTTCCGTCGTAGGCTTTAGGCAAAGTACACAAGGAGCACCAGGTCACGTAGACCTATGTGCATGAGGCCCCATAGACATACAGAAACGATACATGTTTTCAGTAGTTTTTGTAACTCTTATTTCAATCCCCTTTCAACACCTGTGGTTTTGTGGAAATAGAGGAGGAGGATGAGAAGAAGCTTCAGAGAGCCTCCTCAGGGTTGTCAAGGTTACAGGTGCTGTTGCCTCTTTAGGTGAGGGGCTTGAGCATTTGCTGCTGATATTTGATATCAGCTGTTTTCTTCTGAGATAACAGAATTTGCATTTTAATTAGATTGTTGCATTTGTCAACACCACAGCAGAACAGTTAAGTCATTGGAAGCTTTTCACTGGACCAGTGTGAGGACTCTGAAAAAAATTACAACAGCAGCATTTACCCCAGTAATATTTTTAATTTTTTTTCAATTTTTAATCATTTAAGAGATGAGGATCCTATTATAAACTCTTAATGAACTAACCACCAAATATGCTTTCTTAGTTCCTTAGATCCCAATGTAAATGTTGCTTTTATAAGCTAGGATTCGCTGTTTGGAAGGTGGGGCAGCCAGGAGTTGTGTGCCAGTCTGGTGCTCAGTGTGAGAACATAGGATTTGAACTCAACTTGCTGCTTTGAGACATCACTGAGACAGCAGCAACTGTGCCTTAGCCCTAGGAAAGAAATCTCTGCTGCTGATACCAGCATGGTATGGCTCAAGAGGAGTCTGACAGCGCCAGTATATACTTTAGGAAAACAAATGATGTCATGGTTGATTTCCAGCTGCACTCAGAATTGAAACAATATGTCATATTGAATTTTCTGCCAGATTTAAGAGTGATATGGCAAGATCTTAATATGCTGTGAAGTTGTGCAGCACTGCTGACTTCCTTAGAGCTATATGTGTATATACAGTTAGGGATAGGGCCCAGGAGGTTTATACTATAGATCAAACAAGCTCAGACAAGCCACTGCTTCACTGAATGAGTACTGGGTGCTAGTTGTGCAGAGTAATGGTGTTCAAGCAGGAGGGAGCTCAGAAAGCAGGCAGCCTGCTTTGTAGACCTCAGAGAAGAGATTCACTGCTCCTACAACAGCAACACCTAGTCAGAAAGCCCACCACTGCTTTGGAGTTGGAACAGCCCCAGTTTACTTGGAGATGCTTATCACGTGCTAAGTCAGGTAATTTTGCAAAGTTTGTAAAAGCTTGTAAAATGGTTTGGCCTTTGCGATGGGGAAGCTTGAAAATCTTGCTAAATCAATACAGACTGCCCGGTTTTGAATAAAGCAATAGTTTCAGCATATGCCATGCCTTCGGTGCAGCTTGTCTACTTTGAATGGGGGGAAGACATGTGCTTCTGCCTCCCTCTGCTGAGTGAGGAAATGGCACTTCTGAATCTGCCATTAGCCCCTGTGTGCTCACTCTGCCTCCTTGCACCGCTGTCTGCTTGGAATCTTCAGTTTCCTCACTGTCCTTTTAGGCAGACAGAGAATTGGATCATTAGCTGCTTAATCAGCACGTGGCAGGGGCCAGAGAGGGACCTCTGGAGGCTCAGGTGCAGCTGGGGCAGCCCTGAACCGAGGGTCCCACCACTGCCACCCCACTTATCCCCAGGCAGGACAGGCTGGTTGCTTCTGGCTGGTGCAGCTGTGGAAGTCTGGTTTCTATGACCACTCCCCAGAGGAGAAGGATGAGCACTGCCTGCTTAGTGACTGGGAGGGGGCCAGAGCACACCAAAAGCCAGGAGTAGTCTGTGAAGCTTCAAAATGGAATGAAGCTTGGCGTGAAGCTTAGAGCTTTTTCCCCTGGAAGAAATATGAGGGTTTGGGGAAATTATAAAAGGAGAGATGTGGAATTACTTTTCCCATGTTTGGACACTGTATTATTCTGACATTTATGTGCATGGGGTTGCAGTAATACAGTCAGTTCAGCCTTTTCATTTATGACCTTTTCTGTGACATTAACTGCAATATTGTGGGCATGCAATACTGCAAAGAAAAGATGAGGCAAGGATACCAGCTGGCTATTGCCAGTGTAAGTACTATATAGGATTTGAAGTTACAGTAATGATGGGTGCAAATGAAGAACCAGAAAATAGTCAATTTTCTATAAAAAAGTTGCATGATACTAAAATATTTGTTGCTGTTGTTTATTTTTTAGGTTTCCCTTCTCAAGTAGATGGTTATTGATCTTCTGTAGTTCTACCAAAGCAATGACTTTCATTTTAAATAGTTTTACAGTTTAGCGTTCACTTGTTGTATCTTTACATTTAATAACTGATGTAGGAAGGACTCGTCACACATGGCATTAAAGTGTTGCTAATTGTGACTGGAGGCATTTACATTCTGAATCCTAGTGAATTATGTTACGTGTGTTGCACAGTTTTTACTTCATTCCCTGGTTGGTTTTTATAACCAAATATAGCCTGTAACATTTACTTTGCCAGAATAAAATAAATCCTGCACAGGGAATTGATATCACTTTTGTTCTTCTTGTGCCTTTTATATTGTGTTTACATTTCAAGTGGTCTTGTAGGTTTCTCTATGGAAAGTAGATTCTGTTTTTACTATTTTAACTCTTTATATCATATAACTCTGTAAATCATGGGGCTGTTACAGGCCAGCATGCAAAACATGCAGGTACCTTTACCTAATGTGCAGGTGAATCCATTTTAGGATGAAAGTTAATTAGGTGCAAGAAGAGTATTGTATTTAACTAAAAAATAATTTAAATAGATTAGAGTTGAAATCTTTACAAGTTCCACTGAGGACAACATAGTTAATTATCGCAATTGAAAGTTAGAGCACCTCCCATTGTGCGGTGGACACAGAACCATTGTCTTCCTCCCCAGAGTCCTCCTTCCTATGTTGTCCAGCCCAGTGGCACTTTGTGTGGACAGACTGAGGGGGCTGCAAACAAAAAGTATCACGGTTAACATTAATTTAGGAAAGCAGGTAATTTTACATGAGATACACTGTATTTTGGTATCCATTCTGCAGCCAAAACCTTGAATGAGCACAAAGCCATTTGTGCTCATTCAAACTATTGAAGAAGCCATGTGATAGATATACTTTTCAGATCCATCCTAAAACAAAACATTGGCTTAAATAGAGGATTTTTTGGGCAAGATTTGGTAAGCAAATTTCTGCAAGTCTTGCAGGTCTCTTCTAGAGGGTATCTCTTCAGTGAGGAAAGTCCTTCATTATTGTCAATTTGGCATCTAGTTCTTGTGCTGCTGTGTCAGTACACAAACACATAAGTTGATTCAAATAGATTACTATTAAAATTGATTTGTGAAGTATTTGGTTTGTGCTTTAAAATGTGTAGTGAGCCCCTACCTTTGGTTTTCAGAGGAAGCACTTAAAATAAATACATTTATTTAGAAAAAGAAGCCATGCTGTATGACTTAGGTCCCTTGGCAGTGGTAGACTGAGACTTATGTGTGATTTATTCACTTGTGTGGCAAACAAATTGGCAGTCAATAAGCATTTTGCACAGCCATATTCTTTCAAGAGTTTCAGCTGTATCAGACTGATATATACTGCACATCCTACCCTGATGGATAGTGGTACTAATGTGCTGTTGAGCGGCCTGGCTCTGCCTGGGCATCTTTTGTATGTGCTTAGTGAATGGAAGGTCTAAGTTCCCCCGGGACATCACAGTGTATAGATAGGAGATTTTAGTGCTGCTTTACAAGCATGTGTGGATTATCAATGCAGAAATAGATCTCTTGTTTAACAGAACTGTAGATAACGCAGCACTCAAACTTCTGCAGCAGAGGGATGCAAGGATGTCAGCTTTTGAAAGAACCAGATTTGTCTTGCAAACATGGTGCTGGTGTGTTAGTCTCCTGCCTTATCCTTGAAAATGAAGTTATTTCACTGTACTATGAAAAGGGGTGTTTGTAGAGTTACTGACTTGCATAACATGGAATATTTCATTTCATACATGAAAAGCATTTTCATTAGGAAGAGGCTGGAGCTGTACCATTCTACTGGAAAAGGCCTGTTTTCTCATTAAACCAATACATTACCACACAAAATACAATACTTGTTTCCAGTGGAAAAAAAAAATAAAATTACATGTAAAATCGGTTCCCCAGTAGCCTACAGTAGCACTGTTGCATTATCATTGCTGGCTTTTTCTCTAGCTGAAATCTGTGTTCATTGTCATCGTCCATTTGTGCCCAGATCTCTGCCACGTGGCATGTTTCAAAGAAAGGCTTCATGGCAGCTTCCCCTGCCGAGGGCAGGGCAGGGCAGCCAGGCTGGAGAACATCCAGCACGTCGAAGGGCAGGGGCCCTGTCCCTTGGCTGGTTCTGAGCCTTGTGCGCGGTGCTCATGGCTGTTTGATGTACTCACTTTGTTCTGGGTTTTCCCTGCTCGAGACTGTGCTGGATTGCAGTGTGCTGTGGGTATCTCATAATGACCTGTTTTCTTTTTGCAGGCCCTAACTGCTTTGCAGAAACCACTGTCATCCCAGCGGGCCGGGAGGTGAAAACCGATGACTGCACTATATGTCACTGTACTTACGAGGAGGGCACTTGGAGAATTGAACGGCAAGCGATGTGCACTAGACACGAATGCAAACAAATTTAGGAAATCTACCAATCCACGTACTTTTAATGGCTTTTATAAAACGTCTCATGGCAGTGAGCACCCTAGATGACCCAGGGAAATCTGAAGGAGAAGATTCTGGTGAGGAGAAAAGAATGAAATATTGATATTTTGTTTTTCAAAGTAACATAGTACTGCAAGGCAAAGAAGCGCATATATTTAAAACGTTTGGACATAAGAATACCTGTCTTAATAAATGTGTTATTTTCACAGTGAGTACACTAAAATACACTCTATAAAATATTCTATGTATTTCTATAATAGCATTAAAGAGCTTAAAAATAAATGTTTTATATAGACAATACAGATGACAGTACTGTATTGTTGCCTATCCTGATGTTTACATACACCATGACAAAAACATTACATTTCTGTTTGAGTTTCATCGTATGATGGTTTTCTTGGGGTTTCTTTCTTTTGTTTTGTTTTTTTTTTGTTGTTCATTTGGGGTGGTTTTTTTTTTTGCTTATTTTCACTTTAGTGGGCCAGCAAAGAGCCAGCATATGACAAAACTTTGACATTCTTGCTTTTGGGAAAAAAAAAAAAAAAAGTGGAATGTGCTTTCAGAGAACACACACTCAGGTGGGTCAGCTCCTTCTCTTACTTTCACTGGTGCATATCTACTGGTCCACAGCCAAGATAAGTTGGAGCAGTGGGTAATACAAACCTGCCCTCTCATAACTGTTACAAAAATTTAATCACACAAAATACATTTCCAATACTCAGTTCAGACATAACACGTTTCAGCAGGACAAATTCTTCCATCTTCTAAACAATGTGGCAACACCCAACTGGTGGAAATGATGGTAAGGAACTACACAGCATGGTCAATGTAACTAACACATGTTGGATGTGGAGACATGCATCTTGGAAGGGCTAGAGCAGCCAAACAAGCCTCCACTGATGAGACTCCATGTTGCTAATTCTAGGGTGGGAGAGCTTTGTAGTACCTCTGGTTAGTTATGTGCCATTCCCTAGACCCTACTCTTGCCACCTTGCTCATGCTGGTTCAAGTTTATGGTTCTTTCTGGTAATCTGTATGAGGTCCGTGACACTGTAAAATAGAAAGGTTTTGAACCAGTTAATGAATCAGTATCTAAAGCCAGAAGACTATTGAGTAAATCCCCATCTTCCCATTGTTGTTTACTCCTATACTGTAACCTGGAAATAAGCATCCATACAATGTACAGTTTTCCTGTAGACTCCTGAAGACCATGGGACTTTTGCTAGTGACTTCATGGATCTCAGTTATCAACTGACACCTGAATTTTGAGCATGTGTCTGTCTTTCACTGGGCTTTATTTTCCCCTGTGATGGTATAGGGTGGAAGAATAGGAATAATGGAATCAGAAATCGAGGAACTGTCTCTTGCACAAACAGTCCTGGGGTAACTACCCTGGTAGGTAGCTAAACACCACTCACTCCTCCCCCACCCATCCCTAGTGCGACAGAGAAAAAAAAGGAAGAGTAAAAGCAAGAAAACTTACAGGTCAAAAACATAACGACAACAATAAGTGGAGAAGCAGAAGAAAAGAAAAAAGAAAAAANGTGCTTCAAGTCACACCATCGCGGAGAGATGCATAACGCCACGGCTCAGCTTGTGAACACACACGAGCAAAAGACTGACACCACCTTTCAGGTTACGATAAAGAACAGCTCCATTAACTCCGGCACCACGAACCCATTCAGAAAGCAAGTGGTCACAGCTTACAGCAAAAGGAAAAAAAAAAAACAACCCCAAACCAAACCAAACAAGCCAAGAGGCTCTCGGAACATTTACGAGTCTTTGCAACTATGCTACTCAAAGTCTAGCAAAAGCAACCCTGGAAAAGCCTGCCCATCGCCGACGCCGAGCATGCACTTTACAGAGGAGTCATGGCATGGACTGCCTCCCTTTACACACTATCTTACAGTTAACCTATTGACCTACGTAGCTGGGGTTTGCTTGCTTGCTTTTGCTTTTTTATATAGCTCTCTGACTGTGCATTAAGCTGGATTTATTCTCTTCGCCACCCTACCAGTCAAAGGAGAATTAATGCAAGAAGAAGACAATGAAGGTGGTCTAGTAAACACCGACGTTCCTGACCTCCCACGGAGGAAGCCACTCTGCAGAAGGATTTGGGATCAGCACACTCCTGGGAAGAGCTTGGAACAAGAGGGTTCATCCCAATGGGCATCAGGCATTTCCCAGATCTCCCTCCTTAAACACCTGCTTCCCACCGACTGCCCTGTTGCCTACTCCAGCTGCCAGCATCTGCTTTTTTGTACCTGGAAAAGCAACGACTCCACTGTCAGGAAACCTCCCCTGTGTTGGTCCCAGTCCTCACCCTGGGCTGGAAGCAGCTCTTTGCAAGCTGGGACACACTCCAGCAGTGCCCTTCCTTCCCCTCAATCAGGGGCTCGGTGCTCATGAAAACAGGGTGTTTTCTCCCTGGATGAAAGTGGCAAAGGAAAAAGGAGAAAGAAAACCCTCGATTCTCACTCACATTTCAGCAGGCACCCCAAAAAAAGATCACTGAATAGCAGAATAGTCTCCCCAGGCCCTCAAGCATCACTGTAAACACTCCAGGGTGTTGCACAAGGCAACACCTGGAGTCTGAGCTGGGTAAAAGTATTTTTTTATGGAGAAAGCTCTTTTTAAAACAAAAATATTGGCTTGTTGGGTATGTTGGGGATGCTTGAGGTACAGCCACAGACATTTCCTAGCTGGAGAGCAAGCACTAGGAACATGGTTTTTCACAGGTGGGTAACACCAACACCCCAGGGGAAAATAAGAACCGAGTTCCAAACCCAGGCCGTTCATTTTTGCTGCTGCCACAAAGCCCCATGTTTAAAGAAGGAAAAGCAAGAAGGAAAAATCATCTTTGGCAGCTGATTTGGAAGTGGATCATAAATCTAATGCTAGGACACTGGGTCAAACCACACAGTAATTTCCTGCTCTGCTCTCACAAGGAGGTTTTCACACCACCGTGTGTTTTTTGCTGCTTCAGTTCATCCTAAGGACTCTTCGTTGGCTGCATCTGAGACTCTCTGCAATTTTTTTCCCTCCACCTGGACTGGTTACCCAGTTAAATTGTTAAAAATAATTGCTACCATGGGTTTTCTGTGTGAAAAAAAACAACAACAAAACAACAAAATACCTCTGTCCTGTATTGCTGCTGCACTACAAAACAAACACACTGAGGAGACAGCATTGAACTCAGTATCACAGACTGTTTTCTGGCTATCCAAGAATTCAAATTTTTCATCTCTTTTTTTGGTAAAAATTATCACTACTTCAGGAAGTTTATAACTTGTTCTGTTCTGGGAAGAGAGATAGTCTTTCCCAGAGTCCTCTTTCATCTTAAAAAACACTTATATTCAACCACACGTCACATTAAACAACTACCATAACAGAGAAATAATAAACACAACCTACTATGTTTTTCCAACTGCTCATACATAATATGTGCCTCATTCATTTTATATGCTTTTAAAACAACTGTAGGAAAATATCAAACTTCTATGTCAATTATCAGCTACAGAGAAGTCAAATGTTTTTATTGTTTAACTGTTCAGGATTTGTGGAAATACTGGTATGGAATATTAATTAATCAGTAATAGGAAAACACTGACAGAAATAGAAGCACAGAAGCTGANAAAGGAAGAGTAAAAGCAAGAAAACTTACAGGTCAAAAACATAACGACAACAATAAGTGGAGAAGCAGAAGAAAAGAAAAAAGAAAAAAACAAAAGTGAGGCTAATTGCTTATCACCTCCCATGGACAGGGCAGTGGACAAACAGTTCCCAAGCAAAAGACAAGCTCACCTTACCTAACCTTGCTGCCCTCCATTTTACAGCCAAGCAGGACATTCTATGCCATGGAATATCTCTTTGCTTAGTTCAGCAAAGACTGTTCAACAACAGCCAAAATACCGGTGTGTTACTGGCCTTGCTTTGGTCACAGATCTAAAACAGAGCATCACCTCCTGTGACAACTAACACCTTCCCAGCCAGAGCTGGTACACAATGATGCCTCAGCAATCCCAGCACAGAGGCAAACACACCGGAAGACCCTGAGAACCAAGCTCCATCAGGTGACTGCACCAAGCAGGATGTGGGTCTTTGGTTAATGGAGTTGGGGAGCAAAGATTTGCAGCCTGTCACTTCTCAGGCAGAGGCTTAAAACAGAAACCTTCTTTTCTCTTTATAGGAGTGGAAAATGAAAATATGGACATTAAGAGATTTAAAGTTAATAATTAGCTATTAAGGAAATCAGTTGAAAACCGCTCACCTTCAAAGTGAAATAAGCGGAAAACCAGAACAACTGTGGTAACCACTTGCACTTATCTAAATGTTATTATTTGGTCATGTAATACAACCATGCATACTTAGCCTTAAAAAAAGAAGAGAAAAGCCATCTGCATCGTTTCCAGAGAACCAAACTCCAGAGAATATTGGCTTCCTTACTGAAGCCAAGGCACTCAGCTGGTTTTTGCTTCCATGCAGCATTATGTATCCTGCATATAAGGAGTTCAGCCTCAGCTTTGCAGGTTAGTTTTGTCTTATTTCTGGACACACTAATAGCTCATGAATAATTTTGTATTTGAAGGTCTGTTGCTTGGATAACGACTATTCCTCTCAGATGTGCTTCTGTAGCTGCATTGGCACAAATATGAGATTGCTTCTACTTGACTTGCTTCTGCTCATTTTCAGTCAAAATCAATACAAATTAATTCTTGGTGTGGCCTCAGATTTTTGTAGGAGTGCACTATACAGGAATTTGGCTTCAAACCTCTGTAAGTAGGTGCCTGGAGAGATGATACTTTAGATGGTTTCAGATAATTATAAAATTGTACTGTTAGTGTGAAATAGGATTCTTTATACTAATCATTTAAACCACAAAAATTGAAGTGTTGATATTCACTTAAATATTTATGCAAGATTTAAAAAGGAAAAGGGGAAAATAGGAATATTCAAGGAAATAAAAACTGCTGCAATGTCATATGGGTATTTCATAGGGAGGCTTTTCAAAGAATATAATACCAAAAGTAAATAAGAAATGTATTTGGGCACAAATTAAAATACAGGAAATTCTAGTCAGAGATGGAAAAGAAAAAAATCCTGCAGTTAAGATAATTGAATATTGGAGGATGTTGCTCAGAGGTGTTGTGGGTCTCCATCCTTGAGGATGGTCAAAACTCAGCTGGGCACAGCCCTAAGCAGCCTGCGGAATCTGAACCTGCATTTATCAAGGTATTGGACTAGATGATCTTCAGAGGCGTAAAACTGAAAGCCAAGTTTAAATGACATCAAATAAAGTCTTCAATACAAACAAGAAAGAAAATGATATAATGAAAAGTTCCCTCAATTTGGAAAACAATCTCTGCTTTTCTCATATGGTGTAACATAAACTATATTGTCATGATTGCAAAGCATTTGATTATACTTTTGATGGTAACTTTAATATCTAAACTACAATAGCTCCACAATACTTAGGAGGTTTTGAAAGGCACATATTATTTAAGAATCTAATTCAGTCCAACTAAATNTCCTCTCAGATGTGCTTCTGTAGCTGCATTGGCACAAATATGAGATTGCTTCTACTTGACTTGCTTCTGCTCATTTTCAGTCAAAATCAATACAAATTAATTCTTGGTGTGGCCTCAGATTTTTGTAGGAGTGCACTATACAGGAATTTGGCTTCAAACCTCTGTAAGTAGGTGCCTGGAGAGATGATACTTTAGATGGTTTCAGATAATTATAAAATTGTACTGTTAGTGTGAAATAGGATTCTTTATACTAATCATTTAAACCACAAAAATTGAAGTGTTGATATTCACTTAAATATTTATGCAAGATTTAAAAAGGAAAAGGGGAAAATAGGAATATTCAAGGAAATAAAAACTGCTGCAATGTCATATGGGTATTTCATAGGGAGGCTTTTCAAAGAATATAATACCAAAAGTAAATAAGAAATGTATTTGGGCACAAATTAAAATACAGGAAATTCTAGTCAGAGATGGAAAAGAAAAAAATCCTGCAGTTAAGATAATTGAATATTGGAGGATGTTGCTCAGAGGTGTTGTGGGTCTCCATCCTTGAGGATGGTCAAAACTCAGCTGGGCACAGCCCTAAGCAGCCTGCGGAATCTGAACCTGCATTTATCAAGGTATTGGACTAGATGATCTTCAGAGGCGTAAAACTGAAAGCCAAGTTTAAATGACATCAAATAAAGTCTTCAATACAAACAAGAAAGAAAATGATATAATGAAAAGTTCCCTCAATTTGGAAAACAATCTCTGCTTTTCTCATATGGTGTAACATAAACTATATTGTCATGATTGCAAAGCATTTGATTATACTTTTGATGGTAACTTTAATATCTAAACTACAATAGCTCCACAATACTTAGGAGGTTTTGAAAGGCACATATTATTTAAGAATCTAATTCAGTCCAACTAAATGCTCCATTTATTTCCCTTATCAGGCAATGAATTTTATTACCATGGGTTTTCTGTGTGAAAAAAAACAACAACAAAACAACAAAATACCTCTGTCCTGTATTGCTGCTGCACTACAAAACAAACACACTGAGGAGACAGCATTGAACTCAGTATCACAGACTGTTTTCTGGCTATCCAAGAATTCAAATTTTTCATCTCTTTTTTTGGTAAAAATTATCACTACTTCAGGAAGTTTATAACTTGTTCTGTTCTGGGAAGAGAGATAGTCTTTCCCAGAGTCCTCTTTCATCTTAAAAAACACTTATATTCAACCACACGTCACATTAAACAACTACCATAACAGAGAAATAATAAACACAACCTACTATGTTTTTCCAACTGCTCATACATAATATGTGCCTCATTCATTTTATATGCTTTTAAAACAACTGTAGGAAAATATCAAACTTCTATGTCAATTATCAGCTACAGAGAAGTCAAATGTTTTTATTGTTTAACTGTTCAGGATTTGTGGAAATACTGGTATGGAATATTAATTAATCAGTAATAGGAAAACACTGACAGAAATAGAAGCACAGAAGCTGATGTTCAAAACAATCAAATTTCAACTGTCCAGAAATATTTGATAACGTTCATCTTAGGTTCATTTGGGTGTATCAGCTAATAGTAATGCTACTGCTTTAGCACCAACACTTTCCTGGTTTTTAAAAAGATCATTGCCCTTAAGAAATGCATGGCATCAATAAAGTTATTGTTGAAAAGAATAGGCAGACTATATGTCCTGGTTTGAACTAGAACAGAACTAATTCTTTCCAGTGATTCTACTTTTCATCACAGTATCTCC
>VYZU01032632.1:0-20352 GCA_013401355.1 Ceyx cyanopectus | reverse complement strand
ACTTCTAAGATGCACTTTATCTCCACTCTAAGAGAGATAACTAAAAATAGAAAGGTTTCCTTCTCTATCTAATTTTTATAACTTACTACTAAATTACTATCCTGCCTGAGCACTAGTAATTTATCATAGTCTCTCTGTGATGGTGCTACAACTGTTTTTTTTCTCTGTCTAGATTTACAGCATATTTACCTTGACCTCCCACCTGCATTTCTTATAAGTCATTTAACAGATTACCTGAACCCCATATACATCTGTGCTTACACCTTCATTCCACATGAACCTGTGCCTGGAATGGTTGCTGACACCCATTTAAAGAGGAACACTTGAATAAAGTGAAATAAGTAAATTATCACAGGTCCAGAATTAAACCCAGGAAGTGGGAATCCATTTACTTTGACTTTTCTATTAAGTTATATGAAGATTAGCTAAGGAATTTTCTTTTACTTCAGCCTCCATCTGCATCCTGTAAAAGTGAAAAGACAGAATTAATGATATGCAGGTCAGATCTATCTTCTTCTTTGAACCCATTAATGAAATGGAGATTCATTGCAAATTGCTAGTTTCCATCGTTTAAGAAATGTGGTTACTCTGAGGATTCCTTGAAGCTTATAATATTTTTCCTCATAAGATTTAGATTCTATTTCTCCTGGATATAACTCCCACTGTTAATATAACTCTTCTGTCCAAAGCAATCTAAATTGACCAAGCCCCACAAACATCAATTCCATCTTGAATTTGTATAGTACATTTTCTATGAAGGTTTTTTGCTTATACAAGCATCATTGTATAAGATAAGATAAGCAAGTATTTCTAACTCCTGGTGTGAGTACTGGGGTAACATTTAAACTATGATCTTGCACATCCTAAAATGGCTGAAAAGGAGTCTTCATCAAGCTAATGCTTCAGCTGGTAGGTCAGTGAAGAAGCAGTTTGGGACACCACCCTTTCACTCCAGGAAGTGGAATCCACAATCATGTCGTGGCTGCACACAGGTACCTAAGGAGAAAGATGCATCTTCTCTCCAAGAGTCGGTGGCAAGAGTAAGAAAACAAAGGCACATAACAGGAAAGGCTGAAGTCCAAGGCTTCTGCCAGTACATTCTGTGCAATTCCTCTGAAAACGACCTTCCTATCACATTGTCAGTTGTGTTTTTGCCCACAGAGCCTCCTCTGCTCCACGGTCCCATTCATAAGACACTCATGAGTACAGGAAGAAAGAAGCGGGTCAGGCTGACAAGATGCACTTAGCATATGACATCAGTGAGCTACACTATGTCATGCTGTAAACAACAGGGAAACTGCCATAGGTGAAAGAATGAGGTTCAGTTTTCTTGTGAAAGTCTCAGTTTCATTGTGACAGATTTGAAAGGCCTGTAAATAGGTTGTGAAGCCCTTGTTTGGCCAGAGTTCTGGCACATTAAAGGGAGCACCATACTGTCTCCAAGGGATTGGCTGCCCAGCCTTGTACTGAAATTTCCTTCCTGGAGTAAGAGAACAATACAACCAAAGAAATCAGAGTATAACCTTTACACCAACCTTCCGCCTCTTTACCTTCCACAGAGCAGATTAGTGCACATTCTATTTTAATTCACATTAAAGTCATCATTGCAAAGACTGGAATACATGAAAAAAGCCCCACACCATATCTTCTTTAAGTCTTTACCTTGCATGTTCCTCTGGCAAGCTCAGATAAGCACACCAGAGGGAAACTAAGAATGCTCCAGACAGCAAAGGTTAATATTGCTGTGGTATGGCTTGTTTTTGCACAGTGATTAGGCTCACTGCCAGCCTTATTCCTTCAATGTTTTAACTATCTGCAGCTTGAGTGATTACATTAATAAACTTCCAGTGCAGACAGCATGCTAAACTCTAGCCACTGTTCATGCAGGAAGAGAGTGGAAGACTTTAAATACCCTTTCTCTTCTAAATTCTAAATAAAAAAGGCAAATCCTGTCCTGATTTCTCAGGAAGAACCATTTCTTAGAAGCCTCTGGCAATCTCTTGATCTCAGCAGGATTTTTAGAACCAGGAGAATTCCCCATCAGACAAGTAGGAGTTATTTATTTATTTTTAAGGTTGTAGCAGCAGATCTAACATTCTATTCGTCACCCATCACATCTGCATAATTCATATCCCAGCCATAATATCCCCACAGATCAAAGTCTGAAGGCTTTAGGGCCAAAAGCAAACACCTGTATGACTGAAACTAAGAGAGTCATCAGCAGTGATTTATAATCAGAGACAAATTTAGCTCATCATAGGTCAGTCCAGAAACCTTCAGGTCAACTCTAAAATAAACAGAGGCATAAGTGATCAGACTGAGTTGCACACAACCCCAAACATACCATAATGCATTAGCAAATAAGGAGCAATCAGATCCTGTTACATAGCAAACAAGTAAGAGTATCTTCTCATTTGGATAACAGGCAGAATATTTGCTGTAAGACAAAGGGAGAATTTTAAGGCACACATTACAAGCCACACTGCTTTAGCAACAACAATGAATAAATACCTCTTTCAGCAGCTCTAATAAATGCAATTTTCTTTTCTGCAACAGAACAACTCCCAGCTAGCCCCAGATCTGCCCTTCTGCCTCCTCGGGATCCAGAAAGGAGATAAAATTGTTTGCAGACGAGCTCCTGTAGGGAACTACAAGCACCTGTCAAGCAGTCAGTAAAACTACCTGTGTCCCTTTCACAAAATGTTTCATCCCTTCATCCTCCCTGGCTACTGGTCATACACAGCAGGATACAACTGCTGTATTCGTTTGTTTTAATTTCTCCATCAGAAAATTACTGAAAAGTGAAGAAGTTTTATATCTATTTTACACAAATCTACATACTGGCTGATAAGTTTACCCAGAGATGCAGGGCTGTGGTGTAAGTGGAACATCGAGGTTTCACTCTCTGACTGAGTCACTGCAGAAACTTGGGGAAATCATGTGCCCTTTTAAACAAAATGAGGATAATAATAATTCCTACATAACAGATGTGCAGAAGACTTTGTTAATTAATGTCTGTAAGTACTGTGAAATCCCAAGATGAAGGATAAAAGTGCATCATATGATTCCATAAACTATACAAGAATGTATCTAATGCATTAAACACTTCTCAAACATTAATCCTATGCTTGTAAAAGGCAAACTACTACTATTCCTTTCTAAACAGACTTGCATACACAGATGGAGAAGCCAGGAAAAGCCAGGGACTGTGCCTCCAGACTCTCTTTGACCTCAATGAGATGGAATAATTTGAACACTAATGGAATCAAACAAAATTATTTGGAGACAAACATGCAGGTCCTGTGCAAATACAGCACCATGACTAAGAAAACAAATAAGCCTGTTTTCTGTATGCTGCTATCCTGCTAAGACTGAAAAGATGGAAGGGAAGCAATAATCCATGATGACCAGTCCAGGTAGCAAACATAAATCTAAAAGAATATAAAGGAACCACAAAAAGTAGACCAACTTTAACATGGAAAGCTTACCATGAATGTAGCCATTTCTTAGCCTGACCTTCTATTCCAGCTTTATGTAGAAGAATTGAGTATCTATTAATAACTCATTCTACTTGAAGAAGGTGCATGAGAGGCTGTCACTCTGTCTTCAATTTTTTTGCCTGCTCTCCCTTCTGCTTTCACATGACTATGGCATGTACATCTTCTTTGGGATACATGTTATTTGTTATTTTAACTTTTTTTTGGTTTTTTTTCTGCAAAATTTAGAGATGTAATTTGAAATTTCTCTTCACAGTTGAATCAAAGAAAGTTGGTATTATATGCTACTTAGTTTAAAGAGCATCTTGTGCTGGAGAGTTCTTCAAACAATTTGTTCCAAAATCAGGCCCAGATCCCTTCCAAAAAGGAGAACTCATATGTTACCAACTGACTGAAAGAAGGTCCCTTAACTCTTTCTTACTTGACATGAAGGCTCAAAACCACTACTGGCAGTAACATCCAGCTGATCACTTTGCTAAAAGCATCTGTGGAATATCTTGAAGGTTTTTTTCAAGGAAATGGGAATCAAGGCACCTGTTACTTTGAGAAGCTGTCAGGTAAGTATGCACACAGGACTTTCCCCTTTTGGAATAAATGCACTGGGTGATTTGGCATAAACTTTGAACAGGTATTCTTGAGACAGTAAAAATTATAACCCAATGTATTTGACTCCACGGGCATAACAATTTGAAATAAGAATCTGCTTTTCACAGGAACATCTTTGGGAAAACCCTAAAAATTAAAGGCAGAACTATTCACAATACAGTAAATATTATGTCAGTGAGATATTAGGAGAAACCTGGAGCTTCCAGAGCAGACATAGCTTTTAGTTAGGAACTGCATTTTCAAATATTTAGTCACCTGCACTAAGAAAAATACCACAAGCACCAGGTAAAGATGGCAAAAAGTAAAAGGGTTTTTCTTACATAAATAACATTCATGTAGCTCTCGGAAGAAAGGGCTCATTGAGTTACTGAATTCAGACAGGAAACAAGTCCAGGAAGCACTTGGATAAGGGAAAACAGACAGACGCTACTGAGAACTTCCACTAAAAATGAACAGATTTCTACCATTTTTGACATTCTATCCACTTGGCAATCTTTTGATGCTTGAATTGGATCACTAACTGCTAAGTATGCTTAACTTTTAAAACTATAAGAGGCAGAATTAGTGATGAAATCAGACTATTACCTAGTCGTTATTTCACTATTAGACTAAAAGAATAAGCTCTTTTAGCTTCCATTACATAGGCTGTCCACATTCCTGGTTTATTCATATAGCCCTTTCTTTTTGCTTGTTGCAGTTCCAGTTCATCTTTCTTGAACATAAACCCTACACTGACACAGAAAGGTAGAGCTTTAAAATATATTTTAAGTATTCTGCAGTATATGAAAATTGTTTCAGTTATGAAGGAAATAATATAGCTTGTTTTTTACATTTCTCTCCTTCCCTTTTAAATGTGTATGGTAATTGTAGGAGACAAGCTACACAGTAGGATGTTGTGATAACTCCCCTGAAGTATTTACTTGATGTTTGTGTTGTTTATGTAACAGTAGTCCATTATCAATCTAATAATGATGGATAGTGGTAGTTAAATGTTCCTGTGGGATTTCAGAGGCCTCCTTCCATAAAGTAGGTTTGAAGGGACTACACAAATCTAAATGCATTTCTTCCCATGCACTTGTACTGGATTACAACAGTAGGATTCATGCATGTGGGAACAGATTTCTCACTTACCTGAAAAGGATACACTGCACCAACCCACTAGGAAAGAAAATATTTTCAGCCCTAAAGTTATTCCAATAAATGCAGAAATACTGGTAATAGGAATACAATGGACCTTTAAAAAGCACTGCAGCTCATGGGCATGCATTGTTCCTCCTATTTAATGCCAGCAATTATACTTTTAATGAACACTGCAGATAATAAAACTGAAATATGTAGTGCTACATGCCTCAAATCTGTATTTTTTTTTCTGAGAGCAATGACTGCTGTGAAAATTCTGTCCTCTTGGCAATTATTACACGTCACAAACAAAAGATAATTTTTATTCTCAAGGCACAGTGCTTTTGCTTACTTGTGAATTTTAGTTTTGAAGGGGTAGTAGTCCACCAATCATAAACAAAAAGCTACACTGTAGTATATTACTGAGAACAAAGATAGGAATGATAACAAGGAATTAATGAGGATACTGTCATTAGATCAGCTTATCAACAGTGTTTGTACAGGATGTGACTGCATTTTGTAAAATTCATGCTTGTATTTCTTCCCTGGTCAGAATCCTCAAGAAATGACTGTCACAGCTGCTTCCTCACGCTCATCACTGCCACAGAGCACAGACAGGGCAGGTAAAACAGACATAGGATTAGTGCTGATAGTGTAAGAAAAGATCTTCTATTCAAAGTCTTCATGTTTCATACCTTCATTTGTGTCAGGCACTTGTTGCCTCCTGAAACAATTCAGTGTGAAGCCTGCCAGGGTGACAGCTCTCTTCTCACTTTATGACTGTAAAGCACATTAGCTGGAAGAGGTGCAGACCCTGAAGAGCTCATCTATGCAGGTTATTAACAGAAACAACTGCTTTAACAAGAGGTTTACTTCAGAACAGTACAGCAATAGCTGTACACATCTGCCCTACCACACAAGCACAGAACTGCTTTGCAGTTGCTTCTTTGTTCTCATCCTAATTCATCCAGCAGCCAACAAACATGGTAACACAGCAGAGTTAACTGTACCCATTTAATCAACTAAGCCAAAGCTGCTGAATCACAGGCAATGTATGGTACATATATTTGCACAGATGATTTAAGACTGTTGAGCACCAAAGACCCCTTCCAGCAATGAAATATTTGGAGTTCCAGTATACCCATAGGGAAGCAGGGAGCCATTAGGAGAATAGAACAGACTATAGCCACCATGATTTATGAGTAGCAATTTAAAAAGAAAATTAATGCAAACTCTTTACCATGAGTAGCACATAGGCAAACAATCAGTTAATTTAAAGTGAAATAAAAGAAAGCCTGTTTTTAGAAGATCAATACTTCCCCCTCTCCCTTCTATACAACATTTAATTAAGAGAAGCACTACAATGAATTGCATGTTGTACAGGACTCCACAAACAATATCCATAGATTTGCGCTGACCCTGCTAAACAATCTCAGGCACTTAAAAAATTTCTTATGTGCAAAATGAACAGAATGATATCAGCCATCATTATTAAGTGCTTTGGAAAGACCATTTACTGAAATTCCAGGAACAAAATGCAGGTTTGGACAATCACAGATTTCAGTAAGAAATTATAAATTTTTAAATCTGACTTAATTAACAATAAGTGAAACATACAAAATGTCGTGTAGTTGTTCCAAGTTTCTAACTGCAACTTTTGTTGCAAGGCTACAGCAGCCCATTGACACTGACCCTTCCCAGCACATAAACTGAGGCAGAAACATCTCCTGTGATTTACTTGAGAACACAGAGCATTTCAGTGTCAGAGCCACGAACAAGACCCAGTCTCCAAGTCCCACCCTAGCCAGGAAACTGAAACAAGACAGTTTCTTCAGGGCACAGAGATGGTCCATCAACAATGGAGTGCTTAAGATGCACTGGAGAGTGTATACATATGTTTTAGGCAACAAAAACACAAAACTGTATGTGGATTATGAAGCAGGACCAAAAGATGGTGCTGCTTCAAAAAAAGCTGCTATTCTATGAGTGGATACATTGCTGTCACTTACAAAAGAGCTCCTTTTGCAGAACAGCACTGTAATGAATTACCATGCAGTAAAAACTGATCATCCCTACACAGCATTTTTTTAAATTTCTGTATTGATTTATGTTTTCATTTTGCATAATGCACCAGAGCCCAATTAAGATCTGTAGGATGTCTGGGGGTGGGGGACGTGCTGAGAGATTTTCTATGTTTGTTCTATACTCTGGTCACTTCAAAACCAAAATGAACAAACCCATCAGGAAAACAGAAGGGATCCCAGCATACTGCATTTAATACTCATTTGATCATTACCTGGCATGGCAGAGTGTTTAAATCTAACCCCTCCCCTCTTCTACCCTGCAGGAAAAGCAGACAGTGCAGTCTGCAAAGCATTTCAGGGAAATAAGACAATTGGCCTGACAACCGAGGGCACAAATCTTGTGCCAGAACAAACCATCCACAAGATTTCTACAGTCATTGTACATAAAAAACCTGATCAGACTGCTGGCTTCAGACAGAGCCTTATGTCAGGCCCAGTATGACACAAGCACATTTTCCCAAACTACTTAAAGGTTATGTAATAGAGATCTGCAGAGCATTAGCAGTCACATGACACGTCCCACTAAGATTTCAAACTGCCACCTACAAAATTTAATTAGCAAGCAGTAAACAAGAGAGAAAGGAAGAAAAATGCTCCTGGAATTGACAGAAAATGCTCTTAATGTTCTAAACAATATGCAGAATTGGGGGCAGGGAAGTGGGGAGAACAATTAACAAATAGGTAACACTAATTGTCATAGAAGAAGGAAAATGCAGTAAACAGGAGACAGAATCAACCATGTACTGCTTGTGATGGTGACAACTGTGAGCTTCATCAGCTGAATTCTAAGCACCATCAACTCTATCCGTCCTCAGGAAGAGTTTAGCCCATTAGTATATTCCCAGAGATACTGTACTGAGCTAACCCTCCTGGAATAAACTGGCACAGACCTATACAAGTTCCCGATGATTAATATTAGGGAGTATTTTTAAGTGATTTGGACAATGTACTTACTAACAATGCATTTTCCACCTTGGTGAAAAGGCACCATGATATTCTATACAGGAGTAACAACATTTTTCAACTGTGTAAGAAAGAGGTACAGAGATACTCAGCCAGAGTGGAAATGGTGAAGCCCAAGAATACATTCCTTGTTCTGGAGGAATTTAATCTCAATTTCATATATTTCTATACCGTGACTAAACAAGTTTACTTGGCTTAAAAAGGTCTTTCCTTCAAAATTGGCAATAGGTAGTATTATAATTATTTTTTTTTCCCTACACATCCAGTGTAAAAGCTTAATTAAAGCTGTCCACAAAAATTATTTATGCTCCTCAGAAAAAAAAACCCAACCCAAATATAAAACCAACAAACCAAAACCAATCAATCTAGTCCCAATGGAGGTGGGTCATGGAAGGAAAGGGTTGCATACGCTGACTGCTCATCAGCCCACTGTGCTCAGATCAGGCCTTAAGGAAGATACTGCACTAAAGAGTTTGCTACAGGATGATCTTTAAAGACAAAATGGAAGATAGTTTCTAATTGTCATTAGATGAGAACAAAGAAGAGAGACTGTGCCATACTCTTTTATTCAGTGCCTTCCCCTTGATTCTCCACAGTAAAACCATGCACCGCTGCTGCCTGCTAATCAACATCAAACATTTGGCATGGTAATGCCTATTGCCTTAGAGACCAAGTGTTATACTGTTTGCAACATAGAAAATATAAAACTATGACAATTAAAAAAATATATAAACATCAGATGTAGAGCACCACTTCCTCTGCCCTGACTTTTTCACTGTAAATGTTTCTACCAAACCACTGCCACTGTCAGGGAAACGAGGCTTTCACTCCAAACTGAACATACCCATGTGACAAGAGAAAGTTTAGCAAATAAAATGTTACTTCAAAATCTTCAGAATAAACTCAGATTCTTCTGACACTTGGAAATATTTTTCTATAGATCAACACAAAAAATACAGACTGTCAAGTGATTTATAAGTAGCATCTAGAAGCCACCATTGCAATTTAGCATCCTGATGGAGAAAACCGTCTTTGGTCTTAGGATGTAATTTTCTAAGCATATAAAATAAGTAGAATCTAGTGGAAAATGTCCATCATTATTCCCATTTAGAGAAAGAGAACAGAGACCAAGATATACTAAGTGCTTTGCCCAGGGCCATTCACAAAATCTGTGGCAGAGCTGGAAGTCACACTCTGATTTCCTTATCAAATTCCTCGTCACAATCACAAGCCAAAATGTTGAGCCACAAGCCACTCTAATTTCCTCACCAAAATGCCAACCACCAGTGGCTTTACTACAGAGACTTCAGAGAATGAACATGACTCCAACGTGTTATTTAACAGATGGTTACAGTCAGCAAAGAAGCCCTCAATGACCACATCCAAAATTCAGTGTCAACCAGCTGCTCCAGATGATCTTTAACTGTTCTCCCAGGGTAATGTTATCGCTGCAATCTCCCAAGAGCCCACTCTGTGCAAATAAGCCTGACAAAAGTCCTCTTTTTCACTGGTGAGCAGAAACTGGTTTCATGGTACATTGCTTTGAAGAAGCTGTGTTTTCCCAGCACTGTGGCCACATTCCAGTTCTATTTTAAATCATTATATTGGTATATATATTTTTGGTTTTAATGGCAATGGGTAAATGCTGTTGTCAGCAATGCTTTATGATGATTCTCATCTGTGGTGGACAGTCGGCTTTGAAAACTGACAGCTTAGAACATCAACAGTCAGCTACTCTGCCATATTTTCTAATAGCAATGAGGGCCTATTCTTAAATGAAAACCAGCCTTGACTCCCAAACCATATTTTGTTCAACACAAACATTGAAAGGACAGGACAGTGATACATAATCAGCTAGTTTCTTACTGCAGAATAAAGTCAGCATGATTCTTGACACTTAATTTTGATATGTGGTGGGGCGTTTTTCACACACAAAGAAAAAACCCTTATACCAGAGGATACTGATTATCCAGGGATCACAGGCATATTATTTCTACTCTGGTCAATCCAAAAAGACTCTGACTTTTGTAATAATCTATGACCAGAATGAACACTGTTGTGTTTATACATTCATTTCATACTCAATATCACACACCTATCTAAACTTTGCACATCTAATGCTTCTAAAATAGAACGAGCTGATATTCAAAGGCATATGTATTTTGTATGTATGCACAAGTACATACTTGGTATGTACCAGTCTGAGATTGGCTACATACAGATATGCTTAAGATGTCTGAGCTTGTAATTGTCAGTTAACTGAAGTAGCAAGTATCAGCTATTCAGATAATTTTAATGCAGAAATCTGTGGCACTGCCACATTCTGTGTTTTGTTCCATCTCACCTCTCCCACCCCTAAAATCTCTGTGCCATTTTAAAGCTGTAATTTTGTTAGAATTCTAGAAAATTCAATTCATTAAATTTCTCAAAAAGGGGCTCCAGGTGCACCCAAATAAAGAAAGTTGTGTGTAATAACAGTGCAGCTCTGTTCACTGCCTATAGTAGACAGTCATGCTGTATGTTAGCAAGCTGGAATCCATTCAGACATATAGCTATGAAAAATCAGGTTTGCTTTCTAATCTGCAGGCAGCATGACCACTTCACTAGTTTCATTAGAGTAGGTCTTTTTCCCATCAAAAAGAAAGTAGTATGCACAAAGCTACTGTTCAAGACCACAGAAATAACAGTCACCTAAAAACAATCCAACAACCTCCTTAAAGGGACTAGAAGGAATGCATATGTATTTCAAAGGATGTCTACAGTGATGAATATTGCCTTACATCTGTAAGATTAGATCTGAATTGCCTTCCTCATTTGGCAGCTGGGTAGACTTGAAAGCCCTCCTCTAATAAAAATGTAACACCTCCTGATCAAAAAAGCTGAAATACAAAGTGACAACAGTAACTTTCACAGGAGTTCATGTATACTTCTATTTTTTTATTGTACTGAATTTATGGAAGTGCTTTAATTTCCACTGTACCACCTGGTCTGTGTTATAATAGCTCATGTAGTTTACTTAAGGCAACTCTTCTGTCTTAATAAATAATAGTCTTTATTTGTATTTTAATGATGGCAGTCACAGCATTCTTTCCCTATATCAGCATACTTGGTGCAATTCTTACTGCTAAGATCAGTGGCTTTGATTTTAGGTATTTCCTCCAAAAATATATCCAATCACTTAAGGAGCAGCCTCAGCATATACCAGATGTGGTGACAAGACTCTTTAATAAGTTATTTTGCCAAGTTATTTTATATAAGATCTCTACATAACTACCTGCACTGGAGAAAAAACACAAAAACCTCAGTTACCACTAAAACACAAGACAGCAAGAGCTTAAAAATAAAAACCTTCATATGCACTTACATTTTCCTCAGTTAAAATTGTACTAAGACCCTGCGCAACTGTGATGTCGACCATCAGATTGCTCTGGGAAAGGCAAAGCTCCTCTGCCCAGCATGATGGGCAACAGCCAGTTCTGAGAAGAGGTTAATAAAAAACCCTGCAGTATCCCCTACAATACTGACACACTAGTATGTGTTAAGTCATTAACTGGTATTTCCATGTGTTATGTTTGAACAAAACATTGTCATTCTGTTCTACATAGTCATATACATAACATACTTCCCACAAATATTGCTATGTATTGTGTGTCCATATATACACACACATACATATATTCATCTAAGATCTCTCCTTTCTACCAAAAAAGGATGAGAGATTTACTTGCAATTGGTCTAATTTAGCATTATATGTCAGACGAATACCAGATATAATTCTATTAACAATATCTGTATGAAAGAGTAGTCACATTGATGACTTTGCCATGACATGACAATATACAGCTGCAAAGCAAACAGATACTGTGAATATGCACCATGCTTGGGGGCTGAGGGGGGGGAGCTGCCAGCCAGTATGATTACTAACTTTGCCCACAGACACTAATACAGAAAAGAAACATGGCAACATCAAACCTGTCAATATAGTATTTATTCTGTTGGAAATCTTAGAAGTGACTGGAAAATGACATCAGATTAAACACCAATAGGAAGGAGGATGGAATAATCTAGCAAGAGTTTAATCCCTTTACCTACTGCCTGTGCACAATACGAACACATTTTATTATTCTAAGCAGCACCTGGAAGAAAAGATCCAGTGAAGGGCATCATCAAATTGCAGCAGAATAATAAAGTTTGTCTGCCTCTGGTAAGAGTTCCTGCTGCATTACTGCTAACTAAAAAGAGGATTCTCCCCCTCCGTACACCTACAAATCTTCAGCCCTCCCACCCTCATTTGGCCCGTAAACCATTAAACAGAAATAGCTATTTTTAGAAAGGGTGAAATCTCAGCATACCTTCAAGTCAAGTGCTTCCGATGTTCAGCAAGATCATTGCCGAGCGAGAGCTGCAGTCTACTGTGTCAGATTACAACCTTGTCGAGAGAGGCGGCAGCGTCGGCAGCGGCAGCAGCATTGGTGTGTTTGCACTGCCAGCGTTCGGGCTAGAAATGATTCATTAGCTGTCTGCAGGGAGGCAGGGTGAAAGAGAGCGAGCGAGCATCATCGGCCATGCAGCAGCTGCCGGAGCCTATGAAACAGCAGCGCTCGCACACACAGACGCACACAAAGATGGCTTTCCCTATTTGCCAGTTTCTCTTTCACATAGTATTAACCCCGACACGGCAGCAGGGAGCACGGGCAGGAGCCGGCAAGCAGCAAGTGGGAACGCAGAGAGGATGTGTTTCAGTCGGGGAGGAGGGCGAGGGGGGAGGCGGGTGTTGGGAGATTTTATTTTACCTCCAAGTAATGCTATCACAGGATCTTCTCAGTAGGTCATCTGTGGCCTACTGGCACGAACCAATGAACTGTAAATGTGAGCTGCAATTTTTTTTCACTCCCAAGCCTGTCCAATGGAAAGCTGAGAAACTCAAATGCAGAAGGGTATTAAGGCAGATTACCTGGAGCATCCAAACCATTCTGTCTTTCCTCTTCTCAAGAAAACTATACAATATAGTCACACGAAACTTTTAAGTGTGCAACAGCCACCTCCCCAGCAGCTAGAGGGAGACACTGTTACGGGATACAGGGAAAGACTTGAAATACACCAATATTTTTTTTTTTTAAATCTAGCTTTAATCTTCTCCCTCATCCCTTTTTTTTTTCTTTTCCCTTCCCAGCAGAAACGACCAGACTTGCAGAATCTAAGCAGTTTGGGAGTACATTCACTATAATGTAACTGAATTCTCAAGGCTGATGAAGGTTAAATTATGAAGAAAACATGTTGAGTGGAACTTTTGTATTTTCCTTTCAGTGTTCATCTGAAAGTAAAGGAGGAAGGAAACATTGTACTCCTAGGGCACTATGTTACTGAATTCTGTTAAACTGTTTGCAGAAAGACATCTCTCCATTTAATAATGTCTCCCTACATTTATTTTCAGTTTCTTTTCAAATATCAGTCTTCCCTCCACAGTTTTACTAACAAGCACAATGACAAAGACAATTTTCAGAAAAGTTTGGCATTTACAAAAGGAGACAGATTTCTCTCAAAGCCTAAGACTTCTTTATGAAGTTGAGGTGCATGGAGAGTACTCTGATCTCCAGGAACTGTCAGCATCAGATGAACCATGGAAAAAGGACTCTTCAGAGGATCTCTTTCTTAAATTTTGTCTTATCTGGAATTCCTGTCCATGAGATACTTGAACCTTCATGTTTACTAAATGGCTAATGAATCCTTCCAAACAGCATTGCCTATATTTCTGAATATTCCAGTTCCCAAGCATCAATCTGTTTGAGCACTTCATGAAGATGGTTATCCCCAAAGCCTCTGGCAACACTGAGCCCTGTTACTGCACTTGAGTGAAAAGCATTTCTCTGCAGAGGCTTAGAATGAAAGTGTGGTACAGAGTATCACAGTGTGATATTAAAAGTAACTGATTGCTTCTGAAAAATCCATCCTTCATTATAGGAATGAAACAGCTAAAATCTGATCTTTCATTCTGTGATAGAGCAGGGGAAAAAAAAAGAAAAAAAAAAAGAAAAAGATGAAAAGAGTTCCAGACACTGTGCTTTCTTCCCTGGAAGTCTACCTTGGCACATTCTAGAAAGACTACAGTTTTCTGAATGGGAAGTCCAACATCTAAAAATAAGGTACACAGGACCACTCTTTATGCAAATCTCAGCCCCAAGTGACCTTCCCTGAGATTACTCATGACTGGAGTGGGAGCAACAAAACTCTGATATTTTCAGAGAAGAGCTGTTCCTACTCAGGATCATATGTTCTTTCCCAGATTAGATTATGGTTTCAATCATCATGCAAGTGCACTCTTATTTTTATAACCAGTTTGTGGCATAACATTTTTATTTATTTATTTTTAAAATCTAATTTTGGCAAGGTTTTTTTTTTATTCCTCAGTTGAGCTATATGCAAGCTTCAAATTCCTTCTATGACTATATCAGCATTTATCATACTGTGCTTTAGCAACAAATACAGATCTGCAGCATGACACAAAGTGAGACCAGAAGATTCCAGATTTTGGAAATCTGTCTTGTCTAGACTGGAGACTAGGTTAATATATCTGCTCCTCTGTGTGCATTTGTACAAACAAACCAAACATTTGATAAGCCAACTTGATATTTGAAGTAAGATTGCTGTAAAATAGCATTATTTATGCATTACACTGAACCAAAGCAACTCTTCCAATTATTTTTCATAGGTGGACAAACATACATAAAATAAGTAAATCATCATAAACTTCCTGGAAATCTTGTGTTAAAAACATAGAAAATTCTATGAATAAGTTAAGTCACTCTGAAAATCAAACAGCAGCTCATTTTTTTTTAACTCTCAGCACATATTCACTGCTATGAAGATTTTAAAATATAATCTTTATCTCAAGTGAACATTTAGAAACTCGAGTCATCAAAACTTTACATATCTATGGCTTGTTATGCCACAGCAGATGAGAACTCACATTTTACTGGAACTGTAAGATGTTGGGACAATGTCAACATGAACAGTTCATTATTAATTTAGTAGTATAAATGGCAAAATATCAGCATCAAGTATATAGCTGAATAGCAATTTTTGCCTGCTCAGGGTTAGGTGCAGCTATGCTGATGGTGGGCTGCTAATACAACATAGCACTGCTGAGAGAAGAAAGGGAACTAGTCCTGCACTCCAGGACTGTAATGATTTTACCTTCTGACAGATGTCTTTAGAAGAAGAAACAATGTAAGACATATTTCTGTATATAATAGGGCTCTATGAAATATCATTTTAATGTTGCAACCTTTCACAGGCCATAATTAATTTCCTGCTCTTTCTGAATTACATTTAAAAAAATATAAAGTACATCGTAAAAGATTCATTTTTCTCTTTGCATCCTTAGCATGAAAAATAAATCTTGCAGTACACTGTTTCAAACCAAACTGATGATAAAAACTTCCTTTCCTAATTCCGCTTTGAGCAATGAGATAGACTGAAAAAAAGTAAAGGAGCTCACCTTGCTGGATGCTAAAACACACACAGGGCCTCCTGTGGAGACAAAGGACAGCTGCCTCTGGAGCCACAACAGCTCCTTCTGAGATTGTTTCAGTAACTCCTCCATGTCACCTGGCTTCTGCCCCATCAGCCCTTCCTGCATAACAGGAAATTTTCAATTTGTTTTCTCAAATTTATGGTAATAGTAACATATGATTTGTCATAGATGAATTTCTAACTAAGAACATCTTCTATATCAATGTATTGATATTTATGCATGTGACTTTTTGTGCTTCATCTAGTAATCCTCTGCCACCTGAAAAGCAAGATGTCTCTTCATAGCACCAGCAGCACAACATCCTACACTTCAAATACCTTAATACTTAGTAAACTTCCTCTGGCTATTAATCTAGGCAGATTAGGTTGAGATAGAAAACAACATGGGACAATTCCAACCTCTGGGAACTGGAAGAAGTTCCTATTATGTGGTATGTTGAATAACAAAGGGCTCAGAGATGCTGCAGGTAGGACATACTACTGGTGCAAGACAGTGCTGAGAAGAGTTTGGATGTAGTAGAATAATTACAAGGTATAGGAACACCACTCAATAAAACAATGTAAAAATCTATATCCTAAGTGAAAGTCTTAAGGCTAAACCAGAAGTATTGTGAATTCAGCCCCAAACTCTCTTCAACACATGATAGTTTTTTAAAATATTTCATCTTAATAAGGCATCTGTCTGCATGAAAACTGAGAACACTACTTTTTTTTTTCTACTTGGTTTTAACACCTCTATGAATAAACTATGTTCAATGTAACTATCCACCAGCACAGTTAGATACTAAGAACAGGACTTGTACCTACCCTCAGGCATCCTAGCTGATTTTTTAGTTCTTCACACTCCACTTGCAGCATTTGGATCTCCAAATCTTTTCTACTTTTGGATTCTTTGTTGATGTTTTTCAGATTCTGGGCCTTAACATTGACGAAATGCATTTTCTGCTTTAGAGGAAGAGGTCCAGTAATTGTTTTTGTGATTACAGCAGTGTTATTGGATGACAATATCAATGAAGTTGGAGGGCTGACATCCTGAAAAAGAGAAAACACATGTTTCATGCCATTTTTACTAAAGCTTCATCTGAGGGATTCTTTCAAAAGTCATACCATAAGTGCATTAGTTGAAAATTTTCTTCTTTGGATCTTTCATTCAAAAAGGAAGGGAGCAAGACACAATCTCACTTGATCAATCACCAGTAGAGATAGAGATAACACAAAGAAATGAAAAGCAGACAATTTATTTCCTTTTTCTTTTTCTTCATTCAGAGGATGTCAGCCATCCATGAACACTGACTACATAGATACCAATGTATTTACCACTTGATGGCAACATAGTGCTGCTGCTCAGCCACTACTTCTGGTTCTTCACTCAGTATTGTATCACACAGCTAATTAACAAGTTACCCTAGCTGTTGAACAAGGACCTCAACTGTAAGCAGTGCTCCAGGTGCATCCAAGATGCTGTATTCCAAAAGCCATGTTTGGCCACAGTGCCAACCCTCTACTGGGCATCAGCTGTTAAGCAGTCAAACTTAACTGTGGAAGGAACTTAATGAAGCTCTCTTCTAAGATGAGGCAGTTCACAGCTCTTTATGTCTCAAGTCTTCTTGCTTTAAACCCAGTAATTACCCTACTCCTTGACTTGTCCCAGTAGACTTTCTTGCAATATAACAAGTTCGTATCTTTATGTGAAAGTCTTCACTTGAGGCTGAAGCAGAAGTCTGGTAGTATACTATATATATTTAAGTATACCACTTCAACAACAGTGTGAGAACATAGCCCAGTGACACAGGTTTATGTAAAGATAATGCTCATTGTCATGTCAAAAATATAGTTTGATTAGGGGAGTCCATCTGTACTGTTAAATCAAACAGATATTTGATGCTACAGTGTAAGAGCCTCACAGTCCTCCAGACACTCACAGTTCTGCTGCTGAATACGCCACCATTTTGCTAACACCAAATGCATTCCTAGAAGTCAGCGTGGTTGTAACAGAAACTTCTCTTTACTGAACCTATTTCTTCTGGATTTTAAAAACCAAAATAGTCTAGATATCTCTCTAGTGCACAAAAAGGATTATTCTGTGTAGGAAATTAAGCTGTTCAGGTACCCCCCTCAGTTAGCCAGATCTCATTGTTTTATAAATGTCTTTATCAAAATCCATTGTCACCAAGTAAAATCTCTCAAAAAAACAGTGTCCTCTACGTTAACCATATGCACTCAACAGTCAATATACAAAGACAAACCCATTTACAGAGGTCTTAAAAATATAAAAAGTTTAAATAATCTTTAAATTTTTTCATTTGTAATATAACAAAAAAATAATATCCATGAACTTCTGATTGGTTCAGCTGGATCAAACTTTCATCAGATACACCAATTTTTAAGTAGCTCCCAACAGTTGTTGCATTTCACAAAAACACAAAAACAACAAAAAAACTGGGGAAAATTAATTTAACTTCTTGCCAATTAAAATCGTTTGGATAGGAAGAAACAGAGACAAAAACCACCACCTTTTCCCCATGCTCTGGCATGGGTGGCAGTGTGGGAATCTATCTGCTCCACCAGGGCTCTCCCTCATGGCTGCAGGGAGCTCTCTGCCCTGGCATCTGCAGCTCATGCTCCTCTTCCTCCTTGGATCTGAGGGCCTCCCAGGACTCTTTCCCGTACTTTTTCCCTCACTCTGTGCTGTTTTGCGCTTTAACTGCGTTTCCCCGAGGCCGCTCCAGCCTCGCCGAGGGCTCAGCCCTGCCCTGCGCAGGGGCGGCGGGAAGCGGCGCGAGGGGGCGCAAGGCAGCTCCTCAGCTCCCCCCTCAGCTCACACAATCACAGAATCACAGATATTAGGGGCTAGAAGGGACCTAGAAGATCATCTAGTCCAACTCCCCTGCCTGAGCAGGATCACCTAGACCAAGTCGCCCAGGAACAGATCCAGGCGGGTCTTAAGTGCCTCCAGAGATGGAGACTCCACAACCCCCCTGGGCAGCCTGTTCCAGAGCTCTGGCACCCTCACTGAGAAAAAGTTCTTTCTTGTGTTGACCCTAAACCTCTTGTGCTCCAGCTTGCACCCATTGCCTCTCGTCCTGTCATTGGATGACATTGAGAAAAGTCTGGCTCCNCACTTCCCAATCCACCTTATTACACTGTAACTAAACCCACACTTCTCAAGCTTGGCTGTGAGGATCCCATGGGATACAGTATCAAAAGCATTGCTGAAGTCAAGGTATATCAAATCCACTGCACTACCCTCATCTAACCATCTACTTATATCCTCATAAAAGGTTATCAGATTAGACAAGCATGATTTCCCCTTACAGAATCCATGTTGACTACTTGTGATAAGCTCCCCTCCCTGCAGCCCCGCCAGGCGCTGGGCACAGACTCCCACCCGGAACGTGAATTTCCAATCCAGCCCAACCATCTCCTCACCCGAGGAGAACCCCTGCTGAGGTGGGCAGCATTCCTCTACACCCGTGTCAACGTAGATCGCCAGCACAGCACCCAGTCTCTCCGGATGAGAGAGGCCCTTTGCAACATAAACAAGACACAGCTGTGTAAACTGTGTTGACATTGAAAGGACTTTATCATTCTTAAAGCCAAAGAAAAGCCCCAGATGTTAAACCATGAAAACTTTACTGCCCCGAACTAGAACACTGGCAGATTCTCAGAAACAGATCCTGACGCTGACCTCAAACAAGTCCATCAGGTGTTACCCTCTAGCAAATGCAATTCCCATGCTCTGAAACAATTAATTTTGTCACAAATGAAAAGAACTAGAAAAACTCAATCAAACTGCAGCGGTGTGTTCTATCTGCTAAACTGGCACATGAATATTTAACAGGAAAGTTTGTTCTATTAAGCATTAAAGTGTTGAGTAAACGATAGAGTAAAAAACCTTGAGAGTTGTCAAACACTTAAAAATTGCTTTTAAAAAAATCAATAAACACTTAAGTGTTTGTATCTACTGAGGAGGGAAGCATTGAAAGCTCTGGATAGAGAATCCATTACTGAAAAGAAAAGATTTATCAGAGTAAACAGCAGATAAAGTTCCTTGTCACTAATGCACCCCATTGTCGTTGCCAAAGCAGTTTCTCTGTGGTGAACAGGGTGCTCTGTCTTGCTCACAAGGGCATCCTCAGGTTATCCTCACCTCTCAGACTCTGCTTTCTGTATAAGGTGTTGATCTCCCTCTTTCAAAAACCTGCTATACAAACTATAGGCTGAACTAATGACAAAAGAAAGTTAATATCAGCATGTATTTTTTAAATTCTTTTTTTTTTTGGGGTGGGATTACTTCAAGTTGACAAATATTTTAAATTAGTATCTTATAGTGAAAGCAGAAAATAACTCATCAGAAGAGTAAAAATAACCAAACCACTCAACCTAACAAAAAAACCCAACCAAACAAAAAACCACTTACAAACAAAACAAACCCCCTACAAAAATAATTAAATTACAAATAAACAAAACTTAGTAGCGTAGCCCAGTAACTAGTTAACATTCATAGCATAATATTCATATAATTCATATAATTCATAGCATAGTAGTGA
>VYZU01032627.1:0-25854 GCA_013401355.1 Ceyx cyanopectus | reverse complement strand
GTTAGGTATGCAAAAATACTGTTTCATTTAATCTAAAGAAGGAAAAGTCTTCCTATGTAATTATATAGATCATATTATACTAGAGATCTTATGGATATGTTCAGCATTGATCTGATAAAAATTGTTATGAAGATTATAGATAAATACTATTACGTATACAAACATTCCCTTGGGAACTGCTGTGATATTGCCTACAAAGACCAGATCATGTGTTCATGAAGAAGCTCTACAAGGTAAACAGTGTGGGTTTCAATTCTTCACACAGAGTGAAACAGACAGCATATAATCAAGGAGTAAAGTTGGGAAATTTTTGCATGCTAATTTAAATGGCAGAAACTATCAAATCAGCAATTTAAGCACAGACTGTAATGTCTTTGTGACAGAGGACATATTTTTGTTTTGTAGGACAGTATGGCACCTCAGATGGCTGGTGCCTGTGTTTCCACAGTGTCAGTGAAACATGAGTAAGATGTAAACTGCAGTAGTGAAGGTGCTGATCCAGCAAATGGTTAATTCCCATGAATTCAAAGATAGTAATCATGTAAGTATGTATGCAAGGATGTTTGTGTTGGTAAGTTCTAGGCTCAAGTGGCTCCTGCTTAAGTTTTCACAGGGAGCCAGGAAAAACAAACAGCGATTGCCTGGTATTTAGTCCAGTGCTTTAAAGGGAAGTGACCTCTCTCATCCCAGGCTCGACTATCATTTCATATCTAGGTCATTCATGCCAGAGCCTTTTTTCCTCCTCTCCAATTTCTAACAGTTCTTTGTTTTGTTGCTGTTATCAAGCAGCCAAAAAAATAAACAGAAGGATCAAATTTGAATGGAATCTGTGTTTGTACTGGAGCACTTAAAAATCCTCTAATACAAACTCTTACTATGAAATTGTCATGAAACACTAAATAAAGAAATACTGATGGGAAATTGGACTGAGTAGATGAGTTCCAAAGTCTACATGGGTTTCAAGCTGCAACAAGTTCAGATTTGACACAACCCTTTCAGAATGATGCACAACATTTTTTTGAGAGATATATGAGGCTGCAATAAACTGTTAACATTCTATTCCCTTTATCCTTTGGGATACTTACTACAGTTTTTACTTGCCAAATTAATTCCCAACATCTCTGTATTCTATAATTCTATTTTATATTAAGCATGCAGTTAGTCAGAAAGGTGTTCACACATGCACACAAACACACGCTGATATGAGAAGTATAAAACCATTGTGTAATGGCAGTTTTCACTGCAACTGCTCTTGAAATCCTTACTGTTTCTAAAACTAGGGTAAAGACAGGAGAAGCTAAACAATCTTTTAAAATTTCTGTTTTCAATTAGTGACATGCTTTATGGTGTAAGGAACAGCACAGGAAGAGAAAAAAATAAAGAAAATACTTCCTTCTGGACAATGTTTTCACACTCTCTTTCGCTGTGACCTGGTTGCACAGCATGTTCCACACTTGTGGATCAGGAGATTGAAAGAAGAGGAAAACAGACAACAGAAACTGCTTGGAAAGAGCTCCCTTCTTTTGAGCCTCCATTCTGAGATGGGGCTGAACTACCACCTCTGCATAGCTGCATGAAATTGCATTATCTTCTGGGCATAAGTGTATACAACACTGTGTACAACGAGATGTATACTCCCATAGCGAAGTGTCCTTAATCACAGAGGAAATGTGAGTGCCAATCAGGATGGTCTGAGCCACTCAAGTTTTTGCTCTCAAGACAGTTGCATCTTTCAAGCCTGCCCAATTGCAGAGGGTGGCGAAAGAAGAATCTTATCTGCCGAGAATTTACAGCTGGAAGAAAATGCACTCTGTCTCTTCCTGTCCACCCAAATCCTGTCGGGAAGCACCAACATAGCGTAGGTGTGACTCTCTTCCAGTCATCTATTTAGATTGGAAAACCTCTTGGTTTTCTTGGAAGGTGATCGCTTATGAAGTCTCTCCACACTACACTGTTGAGAACTATGCCATGGAAATTATTGATATAATCATGTTCAACCAATTTGTAAAGCCCTAGTGGGGGAAGACATATGGAGCCCTCAGTCTGACATTTAGAGTTAATGCCAGGAAAGTAAAGTTTCTCCTCGAGAGAAATGTCGGGAGGCCAATTTTACATACAATGTTGCAGTCATAGTAAATGTACAAGACCTGACTACTAAATGAACAGTCTAATAAAAAGCTCATTTAACGCAGTGGGAAAATTTGTACCAGCTTCAGAGTTGAAATATTGAACATATTTGTGGTATGAAACAATGTAAGCAATTAATGATTAGAGAAGGGTTTGAAGCATCTACACAAAAGTGTAATGGAGATTGTCTCCCCAGTCTTCAGATACCAAATTTATCTGTTTTCATTTGGAAGATCAATCACCAAGGTGCCTATGTAACTTTCTTCTTCAAGGGAGTTTAAAAATGCATCTCTTAATAAATCTAACTCCTTATGTCATTGGCCTAATGACCAATGGGTTTCCATCCCAACCTGATATCCCTTTCTTGCTCATTAATACACACCCAAGAATGACAGAGAATTCCTGAAGCTGAGCATGGTTTGGCAGGTTTGAACCTGCTGTTCATGGAGTGTCCTGTGGTGATTGGTAGCAGAAAAAGAGTTGTAGGTTACTGTTAAATAAGGTGGGTTAAGACTTGTTCTCTGGCCCTAAGGGCAAGTGGTACACATCCATGTGGTTAACTGCCTCTTCCCACCATCTCCGATAATAACTAATAATCCATGGGGACCACACTTCATAGTAATTAAGTCCACAGTATGGATGTGTTTGGGTTACTAGTGTAGCTACAGTGGCAGCTGAGTGAAAAAACATCAGGACTGCCATTTCCACTGGAAGTGGATTCGTGCTGTGGTCTTAACACAATTCCATGAACATGCCCACTGCAAGGAACTGACAGTGCTGTGACAGAATGTTTGTTTAGAATTATCTTAATTAATGGTGAAACTTTTCATTGCTTCCTGTTTATACAACCTCCAATAATGTCGAAAGATCAAACACCAAAACCTAGCCTGGCAATTTTCAAAAGCTGTCAGACAATATAACAGAAATTACTTAGACGAATGTGCTTTCAGCTCCCATGAAATGTAAACGTATGTTACACATCAGTCTGCCAGCCTCTATGGAAAGCTGTCCATGGATGCCTTTTATTCTACAAAAACAAGAATTTCTTTTGCAATATCATGAAGATTGGGAATCTCAAGCAATAATCGAAATATAAATCAAAATGTTTGAGGTTCTTTCTTTTCTGGACTGTCTATTTTGACTTTGAGCTTGGAATATCTTAATGTCTGTGGTGGAGTTTTGAAGAGCTCATTGACTTATTTCAGTGTCATAGAACTTGGTTAAGACACATATGTCCCACAAAGCCTTATCCAGTTAGTTAATAATGAATTTAATGGGGTAAATAGTAGCAGTGCTTGGTGGCTTAGCACCTAGGTATAGATCATGTACATTGTGTCGTTTCTTATCTCCAGAACTGTCCTCTATTTTCCAGAGGTGCAGAGTTCAGCCCACTGATTCAACAGTAAACTCAGATACCTTTACATGCAGACAGGAGGTATGTTTAAGCATGTTTGGTGTTTGAAAGCGTAAAAAACAGCCTATGAGGATGTAACTGTTGCCTCTACATCACCTCTGTAACCTTTCAAGGGTACAAAAATGGTTGGTATTTTTTCCATAAATAAAATTAATACAAATTCCAACTCCAGATGAGTATTTAACAATGTTCCCTGGGAGAAAAAAAAAAAAAAAAAAAGGTTTGATCTTTCAATCAGGTATCAATGTGTCACCTGCTCATTATAGGTGAGGTGAGGATTCCAATCTGCCAGTACTTTTTCCCCATTTACATTGCAAAGCCTTAAAGCATGTCCAGCCCTAACAAAAGCAATTTGGGTTTGTGCAGTCTCTAACAATTAAAACTACTTGTGACAAATAATAGTTTTGTTTGTCAGCTGTGCCATTTTTACATTGAAACATATAATTCTCAGGTCTGGTGTTGAAATATGAGGAATCATAATTTGCATAATGTAACATATTTCTTGGCTGTAATCTCTTCTCACAGGGCTAAACTGATGATGAATAGAGATTCAAAGACCTCTTTTTTGGTGGTTCCTTCTCCTCATAACTTTATACTTGCCATTTCATAGGTTTATCTTCCTGAAAAATGACAACAATAAGGCTTACTCTCTTTGTAATGTACTCTGAGATTTAAATATTGAAACAGGCAGCAGTGGACAGTTTAGCAGTGAATTCTGCTGAAGAATTTGAATCTAATAGGAGTGGTGAGTAGCTTGCTTGTGGGTAAACTGAACATGTTAAAGCAGGGACCATTTATTGGTATTACTGTCCTCGTCTCATAACAATTAATCATTTTGGCTTCCATTTAGATTCACTCTAAATGGTCATAGTGCAGAATAAAGACGAAATCACTCATACCATCTGTGCGTGTGATAAAAAGTATTCTAAGAAAAAGTTCAAACATGTGAAAGAGAAAGACATTTTTGTCTCCAGACTCAAATGCTTTTTGATTTTCAGAGGCTCTTGCCTAAATCCAGTGAATCCAAGACAGTCATGGGAGGCTGCAATACTCAAAGCCAGGCCAGTGCTCTGTAAAAATGAGAGTCAGTGAGGCATTGATCTTCTTGTTGGAGACACTTTCCAGCTTTCTGTTTGTATATTGTATATCTCTGACTTTTAGAAGAGATGGCTATATTTAGATAATTCTACGGATCCTCAAATCAAACATTGCATAGTCTTCTGGGAGAGGTTAAAAGCTTTCAAGTGGTTTTGTGTTCAGACACTGTAAGACAGATTTGTGTATGCATGTGATGAGGTATGTTATTCTGGGCTCCCTAAGATATCTCCAGTCTTGTTTCTTGGGAGGGATTGAGTTTTTAGTCTGGGTTCAGTGTCCCTGCTTTACTGCAAACTCTAACACTGCCATGTATGTCTCAGATCTGCCACTGCCAGGCACTTTCATGCATGTTGGTATCTTTGGCAAAATCAGAGAGGGAACACCTTCAAGATGCGAAGGAATCTAAGATTCATTCCTGAGGGGAAGGGATCTGAAATATTTATAGCATTCATACTGCAACTGGCTAGCAAGGGCAAGGAGCACTATGCTTGATAGTATTTGTCTCAGCATCTGAGGCTCAGTTATAGTAATACACCCCACCTTTCCCTCTCAGCCTACAAAAAAAACCAACAAACAAGCAAAACCACAAAGGAAACATTTTTACTGTCAGCTGTAGGAGGCAATATACACTGTCTTCTGAAAAGCCAGGGGGAGAACAGTAGATGTTATCCATTGTCGTCCACTCACACCACCGTACTGGATACTAAAACACCTTTGCATAATTACCATTTTGAAAAGCAAACTGAAAGTAACAAATTCAATGTCCTCTTCCTTTCTCCCTTCCTCCCCCATTCAATGCAGCAGCTTTTTTGAGGATGCCCAGGTTTCTAATTTTGTCCCTCCGTTTCTTCCCCTTTCAGCACTTCCTCTGAGTTTCTTTTCCTCTCGTGTTAACTCCAACCATTGCCATGCTCCACCTTTGCATCCTGCCCTTGATCTTTTTTCCTAATGCTTCCCATTGATTCTACTACTCATTTTCCTTCATTTCCTTGTTGACCAAGAACCTTAAAAAAGTCATCCTGTTTTTCCACATCCCAAAGCCTGAGCATGGGAGATGGATTTCAGCCAGCTTAGACACATCCAGTTGCAGCCCCTTTCAAAATGAGCCACAGGTTTTGAGCTGATGAAAGGCAGTGGTGTTCCATTGTCTTGAGGAGATTGACATCAGCCTACTCCAGCTAAAGATCTGTTGTTATATCCTACATTATTCACTGGAAACAAATCACAGACAAGAAACATTTGAACAACCTAGAAGACAGACTGAATCACTGAAGTCTCACCTTTAGATANAAAAAAAAAAAAAAAAAAAAAGGTTTGATCTTTCAATCAGGTATCAATGTGTCACCTGCTCATTATAGGTGAGGTGAGGATTCCAATCTGCCAGTACTTTTTCCCCATTTACATTGCAAAGCCTTAAAGCATGTCCAGCCCTAACAAAAGCAATTTGGGTTTGTGCAGTCTCTAACAATTAAAACTACTTGTGACAAATAATAGTTTTGTTTGTCAGCTGTGCCATTTTTACATTGAAACATATAATTCTCAGGTCTGGTGTTGAAATATGAGGAATCATAATTTGCATAATGTAACATATTTCTTGGCTGTAATCTCTTCTCACAGGGCTAAACTGATGATGAATAGAGATTCAAAGACCTCTTTTTTGGTGGTTCCTTCTCCTCATAACTTTATACTTGCCATTTCATAGGTTTATCTTCCTGAAAAATGACAACAATAAGGCTTACTCTCTTTGTAATGTACTCTGAGATTTAAATATTGAAACAGGCAGCAGTGGACAGTTTAGCAGTGAATTCTGCTGAAGAATTTGAATCTAATAGGAGTGGTGAGTAGCTTGCTTGTGGGTAAACTGAACATGTTAAAGCAGGGACCATTTATTGGTATTACTGTCCTCGTCTCATAACAATTAATCATTTTGGCTTCCATTTAGATTCACTCTAAATGGAAGCCAAAATGATTAATTGTTATGAGACGAGGACAGTAATACCAATAAAGTTTTACCATTACAACCTGCCCTTAATCACCTANACTTTCCAGCTTTCTGTTTGTATATTGTATATCTCTGACTTTTAGAAGAGATGGCTATATTTAGATAATTCTACGGATCCTCAAATCAAACATTGCATAGTCTTCTGGGAGAGGTTAAAAGCTTTCAAGTGGTTTTGTGTTCAGACACTGTAAGACAGATTTGTGTATGCATGTGATGAGGTATGTTATTCTGGGCTCCCTAAGATATCTCCAGTCTTGTTTCTTGGGAGGGATTGAGTTTTTAGTCTGGGTTCAGTGTCCCTGCTTTACTGCAAACTCTAACACTGCCATGTATGTCTCAGATCTGCCACTGCCAGGCACTTTCATGCATGTTGGTATCTTTGGCAAAATCAGAGAGGGAACACCTTCAAGATGCGAAGGAATCTAAGATTCATTCCTGAGGGGAAGGGATCTGAAATATTTATAGCATTCATACTGCAACTGGCTAGCAAGGGCAAGGAGCACTATGCTTGATAGTATTTGTCTCAGCATCTGAGGCTCAGTTATAGTAATACACCCCACCTTTCCCTCTCAGCCTACAAAAAAAACCAACAAACAAGCAAAACCACAAAGGAAACATTTTTACTGTCAGCTGTAGGAGGCAATATACACTGTCTTCTGAAAAGCCAGGGGGAGAACAGTAGATGTTATCCATTGTCGTCCACTCACACCACCGTACTGGATACTAAAACACCTTTGCATAATTACCATTTTGAAAAGCAAACTGAAAGTAACAAATTCAATGTCCTCTTCCTTTCTCCCTTCCTCCCCCATTCAATGCAGCAGCTTTTTTGAGGATGCCCAGGTTTCTAATTTTGTCCCTCCGTTTCTTCCCCTTTCAGCACTTCCTCTGAGTTTCTTTTCCTCTCGTGTTAACTCCAACCATTGCCATGCTCCACCTTTGCATCCTGCCCTTGATCTTTTTTCCTAATGCTTCCCATTGATTCTACTACTCATTTTCCTTCATTTCCTTGTTGACCAAGAACCTTAAAAAAGTCATCCTGTTTTTCCACATCCCAAAGCCTGAGCATGGGAGATGGATTTCAGCCAGCTTAGACACATCCAGTTGCAGCCCCTTTCAAAATGAGCCACAGGTTTTGAGCTGATGAAAGGCAGTGGTGTTCCATTGTCTTGAGGAGATTGACATCAGCCTACTCCAGCTAAAGATCTGTTGTTATATCCTACATTATTCACTGGAAACAAATCACAGACAAGAAACATTTGAACAACCTAGAAGACAGACTGAATCACTGAAGTCTCACCTTTAGATATTTAGGTATTTACTGCTGTCTTCTACTTTCTGTGTGTGCCCTTCTCTTTTAACCTGGAGTTTATGTTATTTGAACATAAGGGCAACAGGTCAGATTTATTTAATTTAATCTAAGTTCTTCTGGTTAACTTTGCTGTTGGTTGGCTTTAGACTATTTTTATCAGTGACACTGAGGAGACAGGGCACTGCATACAGCTTTTAGGCACCTCTGCAGTACTGTGACTTACTAACATGCCCAGAAGCATATACCTTCAATAAGAAGGTGTAAGAGGAACAGAAGTTCAGATAATGAGAAGAAATCTCAAATTTAAATGAGGAAGAGAGAAGGAGAAAATCTGCACATCCCCAAATCTTGTGGGATTCTGATGGTAACGTGGTAGGATGGTAGTAGGGAGGGTTGAAAGAGCCAACACAATCTTTACTATCCTTTTCTAATAAATAAAACAATACACCTGGGATGGTGAAGCAGGTCTGTGTTAGACTGGAGTGAGACTACGTTCTCTCATTCCTGGCCTTGTGCTGTATACACCAACACTACTGACGTAATAGGGTAAAAATTTAGACCATGTCAGGCTGAAACTTTCTGTACCTCCACTGTGTTAACTGTTCCCTCCCAGAAGACAGTCTTGTCTGTTTACAAACTCCTCCACTGTACCTCCTAGTGTTAAATTCCTCGGGTTAGGGATGAGTCTAAGATGGCTGAATTTCAGCAGTTTGCTCTGGCTTGTGTTTTGAGCCTTCCTGGAAAACCGCAGCATGTTGTTCCCAATGAGACTAATTCCAAATGAGCCAGTAAATGCTTTCGTACAAAACAGCTGTTTTCATCTCTCTATCTGAACGCAAAGTAGCCTTCTCTTTTAAGTTTTAAATTGTCAGTTGTGGTGTTACCCTGTGTTTAGTCCAGCTGTGTCCCTTCACAATAATAAAAATGTTTCAATGGTTTGAAATTTCACAGGGTAGAAAATTATAAAATACCAGTTGAAGTTGTCATCTCTGTGAATATTAACTGCAAAAGCAGGGCTTTTCCTAATTCCTAGAGGTCATTCAGGCCCCCGAGGGACTGTTGTGACCTCAGCTTTCCTGTTCAGAAAAGACATTGTAGAGATACAACTCCACAAGCACAGGCACCTCTGAGAAGTAGCCCTGTTACTTGAAGAGAGAAAAGCTATCCATTAGCCTAAGTTTGAAATGAATGGTTGTAAACATTAAAAGCAAAGACAAACAAAAAGTTTGTTTCCTAGATAAATAAGAATTTATTTAGTGATAAATGTCTCTTTGAAATAAAAAAAAAAACAACAAACCATTTCATTCTGAAAATTTGACGGAAGCTTTTGACTATTTTCAGTGATTTTTTTTTTTCCATTTTCATTTGTGGCTGAAAACAATTTAACCTAAATTTGTAATTATTGCATCAGCTGCATCTCCTTTTTTTCTTTTTTCTTTTTTTTTTTTTCTTTTTTTCTTTTCTTTTTTAATGGAAAAGAGCCTTGTAACAATGGGATATTAAACTGTGGCTTCTGGAAGGAAAAGAACTGCTGTGAGCATATTTGTATTTACCATGCAGTGAAGACTGTCACAGTGAAGCAAGAACTGGATGCTCTTTGGGAGACATGACATGGGGTCTCTTGCTGGGGACTAGCAGTACAGGAGCCTCATAACCAGGGCCCACACCACCATCTCCAGCCAGGGAGTAGGGCAGCCAAGGGGGCAGGCAGAGGCAGCCTCAGGCATCAGGCATCTCCATGGGATTGGAGACATGCTGAGGTCACACCAGAACATCAGCCTGCAGGTGGGGTTCAGGATCAGGTTCACTGAGGAGAAATTGGGTCAGACACATCCTGGGATGGCTGGCTAGGTCCATGGGGACAAGGCAGTAAATGAACAGAAGATCAAAGACCAGTGTTTCTACTGTGAAAAAAGATAACTAACATTCCTTCTCATGAAACAGGAACATTGATCTAGTCCTGGTCTAATGAATCAATGACATTTAAAAATATTCTTAGAAGTCTCCTATGCAGTTGGCAACCCAGAAGGGACTGGGGTTATAATACCAAGCAGCAAGATCTACTTTCAGTGCTGTCTAGAGGCAAGGGAGACTCCAACAGACTGAAACGAGGGCTGACCATAATTATAGGTAGTGTACAACAGAAAGATGTACAAGCACAACTGTGGTTCAGAGTTAAAATTCAAGTAGATAAAATACTGCATTCCTCTGCTTCCAATTAGTATGAGAAAGATGCGTTCTCGTCAATTTCTCCTTTATGCTTATTTGAGAAAGAAGAGTCAATTTAACTACAGTTAATTTCATGCCCCCTATAATGTACCAAATTATATCATCCTAATTATTTAAGCCCTCGTGTGCTTTGGTTGAGTGCCTTTTTCAAAGATGATATTAAATAACAATTATCCTTCTCATTAATAAAATGCACAATAAAGAGAAAACAAACAAGACATGGCTGAAAGGCATAAATATAATTTATATTTTTTACTCACTTCCCCCTAATCTTTCCACAACAGCAGTAACATTAATCATGGAGACATGAGGAGGATGGGAACTTTTTTTTCTTGACTTGTCACTGTTTTTGTCTGGTTAATGTGTAAGGGTGTATACATACTGGGATCTTAGGTTTTCTAGGAGATTAGCTGTTATTAACCTATAGCACTAGGTTACAGATGCAGTAGCTGAGATTTGAAATAGGTCTAAATCATCCTTGTTTTACTAATTTGAGCAATGAATCATAATGGGGTGAGATAGTAAGGAGAAAGGTAGAAGGGTCACATTCATCTCGTATGTGTGAAGACTAAGAAGTAGTAGAAGTAGTGCTATCTCATCCATACAAAGGTAGAGAGGGTTTGGAGACTGTGTATGAGGCAGATGTGTCTTCCCATACTTATCTCCATAACCGGGTTCTTTTTGATTCATTAATTTGCAGGTCCATTGACCAGTTATGTTCATGTCACTACACAAAAGAGTTAAAAAAAAATGGACCTTTTAAAAGGTCCTTGTGTATCTTGTACCAAGGGCCCCAGATCTGCACACAGTACTTCATCTGGGGTCTCATGAGAGTGGAGGAGAGTAGATTGGCAGAATCACCTCCCTCAACATGCTGGCCATGCTACTTTTTATGAAGCCCAGAATATTATTTGATTTCTGGGCTGTAAGTGCACATTGCCAGTTTTCATCCACCAATATCCCTAGGTACTCCTTAGGGCTAAATATCTGTAATATAAGGATATGAACAGAATAAAGGATAGTGCCAGCTCATATAATTTCCATTCATGCAAACTTTGTGAAAGCAGAAGTTTATAAGCTGTATACAGAGCAATGCTGGAGATGATATCTTCATTTTGTTTTATCAAGATCAGCATAAATGTAAAGGAAATTAACTGCTGCCTATGTTGTCTGTAAATCTCAAGCTACTGGATAACAATATGCTATTTGGGGTTGGAAAGTGTAGCTGGCCTTTGGCAGCCTCCTCCTTCCCACCTGTTCTGGATATTGCTTAACTGGGAAGATGAATAATGAATCAGCCATTTCAGGTTCTTTCAGATTCTACCTAATCTGGAAGAGAAACTGCAAAACTCATCAAGCATAGAGTAATAAAAACATGTGCAGACAGAAATACCCTGAGTCCACATAAGCTGATGCTGCTTCTGCCATTTGGCTCATGTAAAGACTTTAAATCCTCTTACAGTGAAAGGCTGCAGGGGAGTATGCCGTTGGACTGATAAAAGCGTGCCTGTCTCTTTTGTAACAAGCAGCACAGAAGCGTTGCTGAGTCACCTTCGGTGTGAGCTCACTCTTCTGGGTTTTTTTTTTTACTGAGCAGCAGGTGTCACAAGCTTTTTCTGATGCAACTGTTGGTAAGTGCTCTGCCGTCACCCAGTGTGTCATCTGGCATCATGGACAGAGCCAGAGACAGCTGATGATACGAAGGAGAGAGGGTCAGCATATGATTATCAAAGTACAAAACAATTCAGAGAAACATTACCTCATTGAGGAGAAAGATAGGATATGAATGCAGCCTAAATAACAAGTGGAGACAATACAGAAAAGAAAGGGAGAAAGGGAAAAGCCTCCTAAATAACAAGTGGAGACAATACAGAAAAGAAAGGGAGAAAGGGAAAAGCCTGCTGCAGGAATATTACTTTCTCTACCATAGTCAGTTTTCAGCTGGTTTTGCTTCAGCCAAGCACATTCTGTACAGCTAAGCAAAGGCACAGACAAAATTAGACTAGTCTACCAGGTGAGTATTTGTACAAGCTCTTCTTGGATAAAATGCACTTGGAAGCAACGTGGAGCTGGGATCCAACCCAAATCAGACTATGATTCCATGCACAGATACTCAGTGTGATACAGTGGCTCCAGCCACTCTTCAGCAGATGAATGCATTTCTCCTTTGCCAGCAGTCAGAACAGCCTGGGTAAGCCCAGTGGATCAGGATCCACATATGTGCATCTATCCTAACCTTTTCAGGGGTATGTTCATTCCAGGTGTTAGAAAAAAGTGTATTTTTTCCCTCTTTTGTTTTTACTGTCCTTGGCTAAATATACTCTAGATGCTCATGAAGACCATGTTCTTCTCTAGTTCACTGGCTTCAGGAAAATTGCCTTGGTAATGAATAGTAAATGCCTGATAAAGCACCAAAAAAATTGACCCAAAATGAAGACTATGAGATTTTATTAAAATTTTTCTCCTTCTGCAAGATTATTCAATCAGGAAACACATGTTTTATTAGGACAGCATCTAGGGGCAATGCACCTCATACCATACAGCATTTGTTGAATACGAGTTAAACCAGAAAGATTATAAATAGGAGAAAAAGTAACCTGTGAGCCTTCATCCCTGAAATGGAAATAGTTATTTTCTACCTTTTTTTGTCTCACAGAAAAATATGCATGCATATGGACATATAGTCCCAGTGGTTCAAGTGTTTGGTCTGTGTACAGCATAGCTCATTTTGTCTTTTCATCAGAGACTACTTTTAGTAGCCTGGTAAGGACTGAGTTTGGTAACCATCTCGTTTGCCCAGTGTACACCATTACGCAAATGCGGCGGATCACTGTGCAGCTTACGGGGAGATTATGTGCTCAGAGTGGGATTCAATGTAGGTTGGGTGTTAAGAAGGGTAGTTAAGCAGTATGTAGCTGAGAGATAACCAGGAGAGAAATGCAGGGTTTGGGTAGGCAGAGGCAAGGTTCATGTCTCCAGAATCCTCACTCCAGAGCTGGGACACTACCCCCAAGGGTACAAGCTTACTTTTTTTTTTTTTTTGAGAACCCAGCAAATCTCACTTGTTTCCTCTTAAATGGTGACTGAGTCTTTTATCACTTCACAATCTTCTTTCCCCTACACACTTTGTACAGTAGACAGTGGGTAAAGGACTCACCCAGGATGTAAGTAGTCCAGGTTCAAGTCCCTCCTCTGACAGGGGAAATACTGTTAATTATTACTAATTACCAAGCTAGGTTTGGTTACTCTCTAGAGCTGTGCAGCTGTAGCAGAGGATTCAAAAATTTCTGGGATAAAACGCATACACAAGCAAGGCTGACTATAGTCTCTTGGGAGGGGAAGACTTGGGCGTTGGTCACTGTTTAATAGATTTTCCTTGACATACTCACTGGATATAGCACACAGACTGCTGGTGGGGCCAGATAGTAATTTAGGTAGAATATGGCTTCTTTTGAATGTCATTGGAGAGCAAAAATACAGAGAATGAACATTTGCTAGACTACAGGCTCTCTTAGTATTACCTTTTAGCATTATTTTTTATTCTAGAAATAATCTTGGTAAATCTGAAGAGGAAAGAAACTCTTCATGCTTTTCCAGAAGCTGACTCAAGCTGACAGCTCTTCACAGAAGTTTTGTTTGACATGTCTAATTCTCAAAGTACATCACAATATTCTCTTCTGAGTTAAGAACTTTTGAGGACTAAAACGGGTTGTAGGATTCCTGTACTTAACCTAGACAAATAGATCCTATCTCTTCTCTAAAAATGCCACTTCAGGTGTTCCATCAGTATCAAACATCAGAATATTTACTATCCACCAGCATTATGCTTCCCTCTCCATTTGCTGCTTCTTCTTGAATTGGGACACAAGTCCTTCACATGGGCATTTGTCACAGAGCCCTGCCCATGACACTTGGAAAGACTGCTGCCCCTGGGCAGATTTATACCAAGGAGCACAAGTGAAGATCATGAGCTTGCTGCTGCAGTTCATCTCCATGAAGCAGGAAATATGCTGATCAGTGGAAGAGAAGTATTTCTCTAAAGTATTCCCCAGTCACCTTTAATAAGTCCAGGTGACTTCTGACAGAAAAAATGTTGCAGTCAGCCGGTTACCCTGAGGCCAGCACAGAAAGCAGGGCCAAATTCCATGCAGTGATAAGACAGGGCAGACTGTCATGTTAACGGCTATTGATCCTTCATCCAGATCAAGGTGTGTTTATTTCCTGATCAGTCTGTGTTCATCTTTGCAGGGGTACCAACTCCATCAAACTGTTCCTGAAGATGGTTTCAAATTCCAGCAATTATAGTAAAAAGTGGGACTAACATGAATGCTTTGTGAAGATGCATTTAGATTACTGTTGCCTGGGGAGATTCCCTGCCTGTATTACTGTATTTTGCATCCTTTTGAATATCATTGCAAAACTTCTCTGCAGCACTTCTTTCCTGTTACTCTTGCTTACATCTGTTCACTGTAGTAATGGATATTTTTTGGCTTTAAGCGGTTATGCAGCATGACACTTGGCGAATAGATGTCTGTGTGTGCAATAGCTACTGTGTTTTGAAGACTCATTTGGTCCTTGTCCCCTCTGGGTGAGACAAAAATATAAATATATCACTATAAACTGCTTGCCAGCCTTTCATTGCTACCGTTACCTTTTTGACTGACATTGCTTATGCTTGCACTCTGCACTGAACAGAACTCTGGGGAAAATTTAAAGGATTTTATTTTAAGCTTCAAATTTATTGTGTATATGTTTGCTGAATGACAAGTTGTGCTTCTGCTATCTAGTCAACAGCATATCTGTCCTTTGTAAATAGCATGCTGTTTATATGTGATACAATTATTTCCACTAACCACTCAGAATCCAGCTGATCTCTCTCACAGCCATAAATGAATCTGTTTGACAACCTGTCCGTTGCACAGTAGGTAGCCTTCCACCCGCCAGCTAATTTATCATTGCATCTGCCTTGCTTTGCCAAGGGATATGTTCTAGTGCATTTATTCTGTTTCTAAAAGCTTCTGACTGGCCATTATCTTGGGAGGAGAGACACACAGAAGAACAAAAATTTTATGATGTATCTTTCTGTCTTTGCGAAACTCTTGCTCAAAGTGTCTCAAGAAATCTCCTCCATTACATGTTTTCATTCTCTTTTACAGGCTGTACTTCCCAGTAATCACAGAGACTCCCAACAGCCCAGCTGGTTGGCCCAGGCTAGAGCAGAACGTTTCTCAGCATTAGTGACAAGTGCTTAATTGATATTAGCATGAATGGAAATGATCTGCTCATCCACAGGACAGACGTCATTTGGTACACTTTCCTTCCCTCTAATGGTATAGTGTTCATGCAACCTGAAAGGACCATCTGCAGATCTTTGAGATTAGTGTAGGCCTGTTTATTGTTTGGCCTTTCTGTTGGTTTCCTATCTGTCTGGACCTGCTGTGCTAATTGGCTTGATATATGAATGTCAAGGTTGACTAGACAACCCAGCAAGCATCAGATTTTTTAGCATACATTTATCCTAATTCAAAATAAGTCTAAGAACTTGCTGAACTGAGCAAACCACCATAAGGGGAAAACCTTCACCGTCCAGAAATCAGAGACAAGCTGTTCTGCCTTGCTGCTAAGCAGTCTTTTTGCTCTCTGAACTCTTCAACCAGGTGAAAGGGTTCTTTTTTCCCCAGGACTCAGAGTTCAGGTGCAAAACCTTTCCTGACACCCTTCCCTTTACCATTTCAAACCAAAGCTGTGTGTTTGAATCACAGGAAGACAGTTAACAGATGATGGAAAAGGGTCAAAACAGTAGGTATCACCTGCAAGTCAAGGCTATCTTTTTGATCCTCTATAAAATCTGTGTCTTTCCCCTTCAGTAATAGGATCTCCTGTGTTTTAGCCTTGTATCCCCACGTACATAGGAGGATTAACACTGCCAGAATGGAAATTGAAGATGCCACTCAGAAGAATGGACAGGGCAGTAACTTATCAATAACAGTACCATCCTTTCACCTAACTACTCTAACACAGAGACATGCCTTGTTTCTATTAATATTTCATATAACCAGCTGGTACTACTAAGATACAGCCAGTCCCAATGAACTTCATTTTAGCCTTTTTATTAGCTTATAAATGTGATAGGGTTGATGGATGCCATTTAATGGAACACNGATAAGCCATATATTCTATTTTTTCACTTGTATTGAAATTGTATGAAATGTGACATTACCCTATATGCACTAGCAATAAAATGGCTAATTGTTTCATGTTATGAAAACCCAATTGTACATGGGAATTTATTTTTCTGGAATAAAATCAATACATTTTGTAGAAAGGGCTCTTGTAATTGCTTAAGTAAAATCCAAACTGTCAAGACATCTTGTTGGAACTTGGAAAAGTTCATAGAATGTCATCTGTCATCTGTCAATATGTCAACCTGTCCAATATAGTTGATTGTGAAATCAGAGATGTTTTTTAGAAGGGAATTATTTTTCTTGCTAATTCTGCTTAGCTTTTATTACTGCTTTATATTCATCACATCTCCATGTAATTTACACACTTGAGACATCATCAAAATACATTCAGGCTGTCAGGAATCCAAATTTCTTAAATGACTTTAAAAATCATTGTGCAGCTGCTGTGGCAAACATCATTCAACATTCATCCATTATATAGAGAAGGGGCAAATCAATCTTTCTTGAAATACCTAAAAAAATCCTTTATCACTTCCAGGCAATCCTAGTCATCATTTATATTACATTGACTGCCTTTCCTTTCTCCCTTCATGCAAAATCAGGCCCTTGCAGAGTTAACAGAGTCCAAACTAAGCGGACACCTGCTGTCACATTAATATACTTCCACCTCTGAATTATCCTCAGTCGGGGATGCTGGAGTCCATTAAGCTTAGTGGCTATTGCTAGCACAGACAAGAGAGCTGATGGATCTGAAGAAGGTAACAAAGTCAAATAAGAAAAACTCCCCTGATCATGCTGGGAGAAAGGAAACCCTCCACTTCTAGGGGCTGGTTGTGATCAGAGCCAAGCCCTGCTGGTGCCTTTCTATACAGGGTTTGTAAACTGTGGTGTGGCAGCTCTTTCTAACTTCTGACCTCATTTGTGAGTAAAAGCTGAAGTACAAGACACCAGAGCAACTAACTACCTTCTGGTACTCCACCAAGAATGTGCTGGGTGAATGCCCCACATGGTGGGTGACAGTGCAGGTGACTATCTTTAGAATTTTGTTTTAAGGCACGGAATGCCCACAAATCCCACAGATCAGCTGCTGGTATTTGTTGATTTCAGTGGATATGCTAGGTGGGAAGGCAGAAATCCATACCCCCTCTGCTTTCATTGTACTGCCACTGTGTGAATAGTGAAGTTCATTACTGACAAGTTCTTGGAGGCACTTGGGGAGGCTTCAGTGCTTTGGAGAAAAGACTTGTTCTGGCTTCAGAATTTGCAAATGTTCTGTCACCAGGGCACTTTACTTTGCCTAGTGTTCCTCTGAGGCAGAGGTAATATAAAAGGGGATGTTATCACCATTTGCCATCACTCTCCAAGCAAGATGTAAAGGGACCATAGGATAAATGTGAATAAGGCCTTTGTATATGGATAATTTATGGCAGTGCCATGTTCTGAAAGTACTTTTGCATTGATACTTCACATATGGAATATGAACTAACTGTGGTATGGAACTTAAGTTATGAGAAAAACATGGAAGTTATTTTAGAATTGGTTACAAAGAAAAACTATGACAAAAGAAAAACAAACAAACAAAGCAAAACCACCCACACAGTTAACAGATGATGGAAAAGGGTCAAAACAGTAGGTATCACCTGCAAGTCAAGGCTATCTTTTTGATCCTCTATAAAATCTGTGTCTTTCCCCTTCAGTAATAGGATCTCCTGTGTTTTAGCCTTGTATCCCCACGTACATAGGAGGATTAACACTGCCAGAATGGAAATTGAAGATGCCACTCAGAAGAATGGACAGGGCAGTAACTTATCAATAACAGTACCATCCTTTCACCTAACTACTCTAACACAGAGACATGCCTTGTTTCTATTAATATTTCATATAACCAGCTGGTACTACTAAGATACAGCCAGTCCCAATGAACTTCATTTTAGCCTTTTTATTAGCTTATAAATGTGATAGGGTTGATGGATGCCATTTAATGGAACACTTTCCATCCTCCTCCCCCTTCCCTTCCCACCCTGAAAAGTCTGACATTCATAAATTGAGGAGGTCAGTAATTTGCATCCAGCTGAGTGGTTGTCTGGCTTTAATGAGATGATTTGTAATCATAAGCACTGCACTGCAGTGGTGTCTGGTACAGGGCGAGGAGGAACACATGCATACTCCAGGTGAGATGAGGGAGAGGTGGTGGGAGGGAGGGAAGGAAAGCGCATGAATCTGAAAAAGGAAGCAGGGCTGGAATGACATAAGGAGCTCCATTAGATGTCATAAATTAATGTTGACCTGGGTAGCCTAAGGATTCAGAGGCTGGCTGATGCAAGCAAGTGAAACTCCAGTTACATAGGTCAGGCAGGCTGCTTGCAGGATTGATCTTACACAGAGCTCTTTAGAGCAGCTGAAAATAACAGGTTACTTTTTGCCAGGTTTAAGCTCTCAGTGTCCTTATTGCACAGCTCTGTCATCCTCCTTCCACTTCTTATATAACAAAACACCTTTCCAGATCCAGAGATGCTTCAGGGGCTAAAGAGGTTATATATGTTGTATAGTTGGCATGCTCCCCATCAGCTATATTTTCATCCTCATCCTAAAAAAGTGGATCATGGTCTGTCTGTATGTGTATTCTTCCACCATCTGATGCATTTTAACCCACTGGCTCTTTTTATTTCAGTCACACAAAGCAGTAACAAATTCTTGCAAGTCTTAGGCAGGCAGGTAAGAGAGAGGGACTATTAAACCCTTCATGGGGGGAAAGACTTGGAAGACAGTCTTTCTGGGAGAAAGATATTTTTAATTCCCTAGTTTTGATAAAATCTTTCCTTGGCATCTGTTTCAGATCAGACAATCAGGAATCTACCACAGGCACAAATCTATAGGAAGCCAGGCTGTGATAGCTGCCCTGCACACTCAGCTACTTTCTCTGGCTGTGAAAATCTTGCACCTTCCAAAGATTATCTTTCCCTTGTCTCCATGATCTCTCCTCCATAGTAGCAATTCTCTGAGAATGTCCTGCAATATTTTTTCATTAGGAGCCCCAGCTGTGGAGGACAATGTTTCTCTAGCCATGTCTGCAGCTGTCTTGAGTTACTCTGCATCAGCCCAGCTGGACCAGTGTAGTTTTTCTTACAGCTGCAATGGAACAGCTGGCATCAGCTTTAAGGTTGCTATTTTTTAATTCATTAACTACTCTACATTAGAAAAAAATAAAAAGGCAAGAGTGCAAACTTATCTGTTCTGCTACAATCCCCATATAAGGATAAGGTTCTGAAGTGACTCAGGGGGGCTGCTGGTTTATCCTAACTCACAGTGTCTCCCTGTGCTGTTTTTGATGCACAATAATGTTGTTCATCCCAAAGCCCATTTACGAGGGCTGGTATTTCCAGGATAGCCTGCAGTTAGGTCTCTTTGAGAGGAAACAACTGTAACATCACAGGCCCCCTTCTCTTCCTTTTCCAGTTCATATCAGGTGACATTCAGCCTTAGTTCATCTCACCTTTTTCAGTCATGACTTCATATGTCCCTCCTCATCTGTCCCTGGAGTACCAAAATCCTTCCTTCCAGGCAACAAAGATATTTTTCTCCTCCTCTCCTGAACTGTAAATCATAGATGCTTCACATGTTTCCTTCCCTGCAGATTGTTGCAACTCTGCAACATAATCCCTTCCTCCTCTTCCTTGTGGAGGTATGTTACCCCTATGTTAAGTACCAGAGATTTAAGATACAGAGATGTGTGGGTGGCCTTCAGAAATCATGCCAGTAAGATGTTTCTCAATCAGATTTTTAGTTCCAACAGAAAAGGAAGAAACAACACAATTCTACCCATCGAGCAATAACAACAGCCTTCCTTCCTTTGGGACAGATGGTACCTTCTGTCACCCTAGGGTGTAAAGGCACCCTAGGGGAAAAGCTTACTCTGGGTAGGATGAATGTACCTGTAGATGGCTCTTTTTGAGAAAAGCCCTATCCAGGAAGCAGGTCCCTCAACTTCTCTACCTTTTTCAGGCTATAATATCTATCTCCACCAGCAGATCTGTGAGCTGACAGTATCTTACACAGCTCTTACACACAGGGACCTACTCCTTTGCCAGGTTCTTAAAAAGTGCCCATCTACTTTGTAATTTAACCAACATATCATCTGTCAGAAAGAGATTAGTCTGGTATAGTCTTAATGTTACAAAGTACACAAATTGAACTGTAGATTGAACAGAGGGTTGTGAGGAGGGAAATTAATTTTTACTATTTCTCTAATGGACACAGCCTCCTCTTTGTCTAGATTAACCCACAGATGATCACCTCTCGGCCAGTAGTGTACTTTAGTGTAGCCATTCAAACTAAGAAAAACCTTAAAACATTAACTGCTGCTGTTTTATTATTTTCCCAATCATATTTCCTTGACTTAACTTGCCCTGTCCCTTTGATCAATAGCAGACCTCAGCCAGCATGAGACATGTTTTTGATTAATTGAGAGTGCTTGTTAGCACCAACTTCTAAATCACTTTGCTGAGCTTCCTCTCTTTGATATTGCTGGCACTGGATAAGGTTTTACACTGGGATTCTCAAAGAAATACAAAAAGGGAAGGGTCCAGAATACTTAGAGCTCTACAACCCCTGCTGAAGAACACACACAAGAGTGCAAGAAATTTACTTGCTTTCAGTTATAAAATTTTCAATCACTTTAAGGTGCACATAGCTGCTTTATGGGGTTTTCAGAGATGCCTTTCAGAAGTTGTGTGCTTAGGCATATTTGAAAAACCTATTAGAAGCCATTCAGCATCTTTATGTGCCTGAATTCCTTTAAAACCTGACTCAGCATACTGTGATACTCTTCTGTGTGTCTGAGAGCAACGGCATAAAGAGCAGGCTCTCAGTGAATGACTGATGCTGTGTGAATGTGTGGAATAGAAGCCAAATCCCAAATGCAAAAGACTCATATGTTACAGTCATATAACCCAGACACTTGTTTCTTCAGCAGTTGTCACAGCAAAGCTGTCATTTCCTAGTTCAAGAGTCTTTATCACATCTTTATCCTTGATACATACTTTGGGAGGAGGAAGGATTCACGAGGCAAATCTTAGTGTATTCAGAAAATACATCAAGTCGAGGAATGAAAATGCTCCCAGCAGTGGCCTCTGCTTATTTGGATCTGTGGAATGGATAGCTGGAGTTCCTCACATAATTTAGGTTACATTTCCATTTTCCAAGAAAAATCCACAGTCTGGATTCAGTTTGCATAAATAGAAGCTTCAAAACCAAAGTCTAAAACATCTCATTCCATTCTTGCCAGCTTCCAGCTGAAGGATATTTCTGATAATGAATTGTAATGGTGGAAAATACTGACTGATTCAATCGAAGAAAGAGTGAGAGACAGACAGAGAGACACACAGACCATTTCCGAGGAGATATATCCTGTTTCCTATGACAGGCAGCTTTCTTATTAAAATTATCTCAGTATATACATTCCCTGTTTGAGCATGAAGTGCTCATTATAAGTCTCTACATAAATAATGTACACTTAAAATGGCTCTCTGTGCCATAAATATTGACCTTGGTTAATAATTAACTATGGGATTATATGTCTGCTCCCTTCAAACACTACTTACTGAGGGTCCTGCCTCTTCCCATCAGTTTTTTTTTAATTTTAATCCTATATTTTTTGGAGAAGACATTATAATGATACCACCAGTGTAATGATGACACGAGTCTGGACTGAGCTATAAAATTACCCCTCTCTCCGCCCAGTTTTTGCTTAGTGTCCCCAGCCATTTAATTGACAGGTGTAAAGAAAATAATATTTTTTATTCACTTTATAATTTAATCTGTCATTTATCTGCAGGTGCTTGCTGTAGTCCTCCATTTTTGCTTTAACCTTTACTTAGCATGATTATAGTAAGACATACCTATCAGTCATTTTGTGAGTCTGGTTCATGAAAAGTGTTTCAAAGAGCAGAATATGGACCAAATTTACTGCTTGAAATACAATGGAGCCAAGGCATTCCTGGTATATGAAGCTTCCCAGGTTCACACTTGATAAATCTGTACAGTCTGTACTGAGCATTTTCAATATTCTACAGACTCATGGCGGAAGAAAACTGAATTATAGGAAAATGGTACCTGGCAGAGTTAAGGTTTATAATGTTAGCAGCAGCCATGACTCCCTTAGGTTGGGCACATAGGAAAAATGATTCATGCCTCATACACTATCACAACTTATATATCTAGAATGAGTTGTCCATAGAGATTTGCCTGTGCCTTGTATATTGGATGAAAACTGCTTATCAGTCCTAGTCAGGTATCAGAGAGGAGTGAAAGAAGGCTTTGAATGAAACAGAATGAAAAGATTTCATCAGGATGTTTTTTCCTCTAAGTTCTGATAGGACTTTCCTCTTCTGGACATTCTGCAATTTTGTATGTGCCACTAAAAATGCTGCGGTTGGCAAGTTTTCTTCTGGTGTTCCCTGTAGTTCCCAAGTTTTGCTCTGGTGACACAGTTTTAACCACTCCATGTAGGAGCTGAAAAAATGGTGTCTCTCTGCTCTCAGCCTCTTCAATTCCTCGACCAATGGCTCCTTGCTTTGAAAGATAGATATGGAGGATGTTGTCCAAAAAGCTACATCTATTTATGGACACACTGAATTCACAATGAGTCAGGAGATGGTGACCAAAATGTGCAGCATTGTTTGTGAGCCCTTGAGGACCAATAAAAATAATAGAACTGCAACTGTAAATAGCTTATTACAAACATCCAATTCCAATGCTTGGAATTCAGGACTCTCTCCAGACTGTAAAATTAATCCTCATTGCCTGCTGGACCTTGGAAGCTGGGCTCCTCTGCCAAAGGTCACTCAGTTCTCAGCGGTGGCATCAGAGCTGATGTGTTTGTTTCATCTCTGTGCATGAACATTTGCCATGCTTGGGTACCAGTTGGGATTGCATGAAGGACATTGGAAAGAAGTGAAATGCCACAGCCACTTCATAGCTCAGAATTTCACTTCAAGCAAAGGCACATAAAAGGACCTAGTTACTAAAACCCACATATCCTGGAATGGCTAATAGAAGGAGAATGCTGAAAATGCCTTGGGCTAATATTTGAAATTATTGGTGAAGGAATGATGAGAATTTGTATTCATATCTAAGGTGGCTAAGATGTGGCAAAGTATGCTTTAGGTTCAGTAACTACTAGTTTTAATTTTAACTGTTCCAAGAATGACAATGTCTGTAATACTTTTTAAAGGATATTTCATCTTAATATATATTAATCAAGAATATTTAGAAATGCCTAAAGAGACCAACTTGACCACCACAATCTATTGATAAGACATTTTGCTCCCTATTGTTGTCCATTAGTTAGTTTTAGGTAGGGAAAAAAAAAAGACCTGCAAAAAGTCACAGTTGGGTTTTCGGAACAGAAACAGTTTGAATAGAAGTGTAAATCTGACAGTGCCTAACTGCACAGCCAGTATGCTCTGCTTTTACAGTTAAAGATGAGAGGTCTCATCCCATACCTCCATCCCCTAGAAGTACAAAAGCAGCCAAAGGTTCTCAAGATTTAGTGGAAAGGAACATTTCAAAGGTGGCCATGTGATCACCAGAGATGAGACTGAAGATATAGATATGGCTGATGTGCCCTGGGGCAGCAAGAGGGCTGCTCTAACACAAGCCCACTAGCCAAGGGACACTTCATGTCCAGGCTTCTGGGAGCTTGTGCTTCAGGATATGCCAAAATAGGCTGATATGAATTGCTGCTNAGACAGACAGAGAGACACACAGACCATTTCCGAGGAGATATATCCTGTTTCCTATGACAGGCAGCTTTCTTATTAAAATTATCTCAGTATATACATTCCCTGTTTGAGCATGAAGTGCTCATTATAAGTCTCTACATAAATAATGTACACTTAAAATGGCTCTCTGTGCCATAAATATTGACCTTGGTTAATAATTAACTATGGGATTATATGTCTGCTCCCTTCAAACACTACTTACTGAGGGTCCTGNAGCAGCCTGCCTCAGGCCTGGTGATTCCAGTAAGAGTTTGTCAGAAACACAGAAGGTAGTATATGGATGTTTTTACATTCAGCTTGACCCACCCCATCAATATAACACCACATGGGAAATGGATAAAAAACCTCAAGGATGTTCTCATTAGTTAATTATTTGAATTGTATTTTTACAGCAGCAATTAGTGTCCCCTGTTGCCTGACAGATACTTGGTAGACAGTTTCCAACTGTTCCTGTGTAAGGTTCCAGGTGCAGCCCCATGCCAGTTGCTGCAAGGCAAAACCATACATCAGATGTGTGTATCCATTCATGTAAATGAGCAGACCTCTTCTGACATACCTAGGCTCCAAGTCAGAGAAGAGGGCTGCCCATGAAGGCCTCATGTTACAACAGGAATCTAGAAAGTCCATCTGAGCCACTTTTGGTACCTGTGGGCAGTATTGCCTGCTCTGCAGGGCTGTGAGTGAGGAGGCAGAGTTGGGTCTGCTCCTGCAGCTCCCACTGGAGTGGGCAGTGAAGTCCCTTTTCCTCATCCTCACTCCTCTCTCTCTTCTCTTGGTCTGTGAGCTGAAGAAGGCCTGTCTTACCAGCTTGTATGTGCACTGCCCTGCAAAATATGGTCCTGATGTCATCTGTGGTTTCCGGGCTTTATTGTAGGACATAGAAACAATGGGTGTTTCATTACCCTGAGTGTATCATTTCTGTTTGAATGCTCCCTCAGCATGGTGTTCTGACTCCAGGCTTGCCAAAAGAGGCCTGTGCAGTAATTAAAAGATTGTTAATATTGCTAATGCTGTTCAGAGCATCAAAACACTGCTGGGCTTTTGGAGCCATTTAAACATCCAAGTTTTATCCCACTTTAAATTCAGCTTCTGAGCCTCCCCTCCACAGTGGATCAAACCAAGGGACTGAATCCAACCATACTCTGAATGAAGATCCAGACTGTATAGCTCCAAGTCATCTTCCTATGTACAAAACTGCATGCTGTACTGCTTTGTGTAACAAAAGTCTTTGGTCAAGTACTGTTATGCTGTACCATGCAGAAATGCAATAAAATGAACATTCCTTTTTAATTTATAATTATGTTTATTACATCCCCAACAATTCATACCCTGGAAATAAAACCGGTAAGTGCCACTTCTCAATAGAAGTTTTCTCAAGTAGATATGTGAAAGACATTCACACTATGGCTCTAAATATGGTTTTTACCAGAAACCTCCATCACAATTCTACATAGTAAAGTACCACTTTGTCTGCCTTTTCCCTCTTTCAGGAGCAGGAAATCCAACCTGTGACTCGCAAAGTCAAATTAAAATTATTCTGACCACCTGGGGCAGATTTAAAAAAAAAGGTTAATCACCACAGTGAAGACCTGATTTTCATAAAAGCTCAGTTCCTATTCTGGCACAGAGTTAATTGGCTAGTAGTCATAAGAACTGTGTACACTGACTACTGGTCTCTTTCAAAATCTGTCACAGTGGGAGCTGCT